>CM025856.1:23705356-23720463 GCA_003952965.2 Morella rubra
ATCTTAATATTCAAGCCCATTAATAGCAGCTCGTCGAGGCAAATTAATCAATAAAAGACAAAATTATCCTCCATTATTACGTACAGTCGTACACCGTCCCCGGTCAAATTAAGGAGGCGTTCTGAATCCCCCATCAGACGCGAACCATCGAATGATGATTAACAGAGCCAAGATCAATGCCCCTTAATTATATGACAGCTGGCACAATCTCTTGGACATGCATATTGCGTGGTGTTTGGGAATAAAAACCGAAGTATTGATTAAAAAAAAAAAATCAACTTAGTTTATAATAATAGTTTGCGTAGACTTTCATCATGTTATTATGCGCTCATTTTAAATTAGATTCAGCTTAGAAAAAGCTACGGTACGGACCCAGGCGACTAAGACGAGTAATGTGTTATTAATTAATTAGATGATTGAAAACATCGTCATACTATATATTATAACCTCAGATTTACGACCGTGGCAATCGAATTCGTTTCGCAATAAATTTCCAAAACATCATCATATAATTATTTAAATGTTTTCCTAGGCAATTAATTAGGAGATTAGTAAACAGTACAAAACCAATAAACTCGATGAGGGAAGGCAGGATCCAACAGTACAATCAGTAAGGTTTTTCAAAGTGGCGAAGAAAAGCGCAATTAGCTGACTTTCGAACCGTTGAATATTGATTAGCACGGATCCGATATATTTGCCCCCCCTCAATTTCTCAATCTGACACAATAGTAGTATAGTACTGCTACGTCAAATGTATATATAATATATAGTACTATTATATATGTGGTTTAAGTTTTGGTCGTAATTCCCTCCTGGAGATCTAGATGGAAGAAATTGACTACTTCCTTAATTAGTTTGGCAATAATTAATAGTTGTGTCCTCCGTATATATATATATATCACTTCACTCTAGAAATACCAACTTGTGTGATTTAAAAACAATTTCCTGAAGGCGCAGTCAACTAAATCCCGCTGCTAATAGCTTGTATTCCTAGTATATATATATCACTTCACCCTAGAAATACCAACTTGTGTGATTTAAAAACAATTTCCTGAAGGCGCAGTCAACTAAATCCCGCTGCTAATAGCTTGTATTCCTAGTATATATATATCACTTCACCCTAGAAATACCAACTTGTGTGATTTAAAAACAATTTCCTGAAGGCGCAGTCAACTAAATCCCGCTGCTAATAGCTTGTATTCCTAGTACACTGATGTAATACAAAATGCTACAATATACAATTATAAGCGGGTGAAGAAAGGCAACCCGCGGACTATCATTATTGATCCATATTTGCCTAACGTACGCGTGAGAAGTCACATTTACTGGATTTTGTAGGCCTTTCCAAATTTAATCCTTACCGTACGAAACTTATGAGGGTCATAGAATATTTGGAATTAATTTGTAAATAAGCTTGTATTGGTATCAGCAAGGGTTTTGTAATTTACCTAATTAATCCAAATTGGTATTGTACGTATATGTACGTATGTAACATAGATCGCGCCTTCTAGTGTACATTTATGCATGCGGAAGACTTGGTGATATTGCTGAAGGATGCCGCCAACATTCCAATAATTAAGCAGCTTTTTCCATCAGGTTTCAGTGAAATTTTTGCGGCTTCTGATCTATATCTCTTAACCTTGTCTCCCTCGGACTTCTCTCATTATCTCAGTTGTTTTGTACCTCAACACGTACGGTACTTTTGCGCGATCTGGCTTTTCAAGCAAGCAATTGGCACGATCTACCTTAGCTAGCTAGATATTGAAGCTCGGCTTATTTAAGCAGTAAGTGCAGAAATCAAGTTTCAGCTATGCCTCTTTAGGCAGCATATGGAGCCCAATTACGAGGAGCCTAGCCTAGACATCTATTGCAAATTAGGATCTGTCGATCATCATGGGCAACTTAATTTCAATACAACAGTTTATGACAGTTGAGACGTTGAAGTTAGGCTTGATCTATTGCCAACGTACAACTATGATTTGCAATGACCATATGCTACACGATACTGAAGGAGCGTTATTACTCTCAAACAATCATGAACGACCCCAAAGAAGGAAATTATAGGAATTAGTTTTTATATCAATTACAAAGATAGCTAGTACTCCAAAAACCTCCCCAAACATTAATTATGTTCTCATACTTCCCTAGCTAATATGGCATGTCCTCTAAGTTAAGAGGCGGGAAGGATTTGCTCATGAATATATGCACCCTCTAACTAATACACTTTTACAATTTGCGCCCAAAAGTACAAAACTTGACATGCATGTTGCACCTCATTTTAATTAAAATCTCAACACTAGCTAAGGTTGTGCCACGTAACACTTTTTTTTAAAAACTTTAATAGTGAGATTTTGATATGAGAGATTAAGTTTAAACTTAGTGGTAGTATGAATGTAATTTGTCAAGTTTAGTAGATTGAGGTACAAATTATAAATGTATGATAATCAGATGGCTTGCATGGTAGTCAACAGCTGATGGCTTATACATGCTTATCCCGATCGAGGAGGACTATATATTATTCTAAGTAAAGAGGTCCATGGGCTCGCGGCATATTAATCCGAGAACAAGGACTGATAATTGATGGATCAATCTGACACGACTCGATTCAGTATTTCTATGTATGTGTTTTTGAAGGGCACTCAATAGTCTATCCGGTATTTCATTTAAGTGGTTATATATATTTGATTCGCATATACCTTTCGTACATACAAAAAGAGGTACATTCCAGTAAGCAGCTTTTTCCATCAGGTTTCAGTGAAATTTTTGCGGCTTCTTTATATCTCTTAATCACCTTATTGTCTCCCTCGGACTTCTCTCACTCTCTCAGTTGTTTTGTACCTCGTGAAGACGGTACATTTGCGCATGATTTGCTGCCTCAATGGTCAAAAGTCGTGAAACACACTACGTTCCAACTTTATCAGATTTCTTTGATTAACTAGCTGTTGACTGCTTAGTGGACATATAAAAAGGCATGCAATACGTACAAGAAAATGGTACACATGCACTGCACGCAACTCTCGCTTGTTGCCATTTTTCAATAGGAACATGTGCTTCGAACATCTACTTTAATATGCTGAAATACTAACATAATATATATATAATATATCCATCAAGTGTAGGTAAGCTTGATGTTAATAGTCCTGATTGGCTAAAAAGGAATTAAGGGGTAAGTAGGTTGAGAAGACAAAAAGGTTAAGTTGAATAAAATACAAACTTACATACCCCTCTATGGCTATTAATATATAACGAGTTCATGCACATTATAAGTAGTATTATGAGTTTATACAGATTACAATTGAAGATTTTTATTTATAGAGACAGTACAAAGTAATAAAAAATATTTCTATATTTAAATTCTGAATCTTTAGGATATGATCTCACATAAAAATTGAATATTGATACTGGATATATCATATTAAATCTTATAGATTGATTATGATATTATTTTGAATTTTTGATATCGTGATAATATCATATCATATCTTATCTCTAGCCGGCATTGTGCCTGATCAGTTTAATTAAGCTTTGATTAACAAATCCACTTGAATTAAGGAAAAAACCTGAAAAAAAAAAATTATCTCAGAGAGATTCGAGATATTATTAAGAGGCTCATGCATTTTTCTTCCGTCTTGGGGGGCGTACATACGTTTTTCGAAAGTAAAGGGAAATTTTTATAGTTTAGGAAAAATAACACTTGGTCTCAGCCAACTTCTTAGGAGCAAATTTGGAGGCTGATTAACCATTTCAAAAGATCTAAGAATTCTAGTAATTAAGATGTTAAGTTCGGATTATTATTTTTTGGTGACAATATCAATATGATGACAATAACTTGAGAATAATTAAATTCAACAAAACTTTGGTCAGAGAAGGTGGCTCAAATTTTCAAATAACAAGCAAAGCAAAGAACAGACCATCTGGGCCACATGCGAGGCTTGAACTAAATTTCTTGTCATTAGTCGAATAATATAGGTTGGGGTTGTGGGACCTCGCTCTTATATTATGTTAGGTAAGAGAACATGTCGAATTTTCAATATGCCTGCAGGCCGCTAGGTCTTTATATATGTTTGTACATGCAATTTTGTAATCCCCAAAATAGATATTTTGTTATGTTCGTATATCTAAATAGTATAATATATTCCTCTCCCGACATTATACGACCCCAAATAGCTTAAAAGAAACTATTTTTCCTCGTCTTCTATTACAATAATTGCCATTATTAGGAACTGCATGGAAATTGAATTGCGTTGACGCGCGGGACTATTCATCGGAATCAAATTTCGAGTTGACATAGCTCGGGTTCATGAAGATGCTGGGTGTTGGTATTTCTCATTTGTTACAGTACCGTCTGGGTTCTGGGCTTGATATGCGCTAATTGGTTTAGTTTTGATGGTCTTGATTTATAAATTTAGGAGATTTGAGCGATCGAGTACGTCCATCTCTTGCTCTTTGTGTTGCCAACGTCCACGGACAGACAATGGCCCTGGCCCCTTGACAAAGTTGCAATGGAGTGGGTCTAGTTGTGCTGCAAACAAAGCCCAAGCGAAAGAGCTAGGGATCATTCCATGTAATTAGGTCTGCTGGTCCATCCCGACTTTCAAGTCCTACTTTCAACAGTTGGCTCGGCTTAGAATCCCCTTCCGGTCGCTTCGGCTTCGAAGATCAGGTGTAGTACTGCAGACTGGTTCAGGCAATATCCTAATTAAAATTTCATAAGTTTCGTAAAAGAAGTGCTAGTAGCTTTTGTTTAGTCCGGAGTTCGTTAGAGCTAGTCAGAACGGGACCTTAATCTATGTTGAATGAAGTGCCATCATCCAATTCTAAAACACTAGGAAAAGACAACCTGGAATGCGTAGAACGTCATAGGGAAGATTATTATTATTATTATTTTTCTAAATATCATAGGGAAGATTAAAAAGAGTACGATTATTCAGAGAACGACAGACTGTTTAGCATACTCTTTTCTCCTTGACGAAACCATGATAGCGAGCAGCTGATGATCATGGATTGAGTTATATTTTATGCTGAGTTGGTATAATTATTTGAATAAATTAAAAAATTTAACGAGACTGATACACAACGAGGTTCTGACCACTGATGAGCTTGCAATATGGGAACTTTTACTCATTACTATCATGAACATATGCATGAGTGGTTTAGGTGGGATGGCGTACACACCGACCAAAATAATTAACTAATTGGCCACATTACTTTCTTTTCATTTTTATTAATGCAATAACGACAAAATCGACGTAACACTTCAGATAAGAGCAAGCCCGTGGTGGCTTAAATTGACTGGAGAAACTGGAGTACCGTGAGACCCAACTAGTACAAAGAAATAGAGCAAGGACATACAGCCATTTCTTCCATCTTCTTGTACGTAAGGTCGACTCTTCAGAAAAGATGAGTTACCCATACTACTCTCCACTACCACCATCCACGCCTCCCCCGCCACCACCATCAGCTGTCCCGTGTAACCCTATCACGCCGCCTCCAAACCACCATGACGTCCATCCACCACCACCACCATCACACCCATCACACCACCACCACCATGCCCATCCAAAGCCACCTCCACCACCAGACCATGATCACCATGGCTTTTCGCAGTCACCGCCCCCTCCTCCACCATCTCCATGGACCACCCACCCTCCGACTTCCAATAAAGCACCGCCACCATTCGCGCCTCCCCCACCACCACCATATCCATGGACCACCCATCCTCCGACTCCCAGTAAAGCACCGCCACCATTCGCGCCTCCCCCACCATCACCAGTCCCATGTAACCCTATCATGCCGCCTTCAGCTCCACGTCCAAACCATCACGTGCATTCACCACCACCATCACACCACCACTACCAGCCCTCTCCTCCACCATCTCCATGGGTCACCCATCCTCCGACTCCCAGTAAAGCGCCGCCACCTCATACTGTGTCCCCTCCAACCCCTACTATCAGTCCAGGTTCTCCGCCACAACCACACCCTAAAGCACCACCACCGCATGGTGCGCCACCACCAACACCGTATAATGGCCCAACCCCATCTAAGGCACCGCCACCTAGACGGCCTGTATCTCCCCCAACCGGACCAACTCCCTCACACGGTTCTGTTCCTCCTCCACCACCAAAACCAAGTGCTGTTCCACCGCCTTCTCAGCAACTATCTCCACCAACCATTCCTGGTGAGACGCCGCCATTTTATGGGGTCCCTCCTCCTCCTTTTAGGGCTCTCCCACCATCATCAGGAAATACGTCACCTCCGTCCGGAAGCCATCGCACAACAATTATCGCTGCCTGCGTCTCCGTAGGTGGCGTTTTCTTCCTTGCGTTCCTCTTGGCTGGCCTCTTCTGCTTTGCGAAGAAGAAGAAGAAGCCAGTAATGGTTCCTGCAGCCGCTTGTGTTGAGGAACACGAAGAAGTTCGCGAAACGATCACAACCGGTCCATATGGCGAACAAACAGTGACACTTTCGGTAGAGGATGATATCCAGGTTCATGAAGTCGCGGGTGCTAGTGGTATTGGTCTGCACGGGTCTGCTGGAGGAGGCCCTCCATATGGACCAGATGCGCCAGGGCTTTCCTCCTCCTATCCTCCAGGCCAGCAGCAACATCATTGCTGAAGCTAGCTGTCATGTAGTCTTCTTCATTCGTCGTGTTCTTCTTCGTTGTTGTGTTCGTTGGGCTGAGATGTATTTCACCCTTACTTAGCCCCTCATGCACTACCCTCAATTCCTTTTTATAATTTGTTCATTTGGAGTGGAGTGAAATAAAGAGCGCAGCTGTATCAAGGATGTTCTACATAAAGATACTCGACTAGCTAGCTAGCAAAGAGGGCGAATATTTGTCTCTCGAGGGTGGTATATTTGCAAATAAGCTTGCTAGCAACGCTGCAAATCAAATATGATTTTCTGTGATATTATTGTAATTGTCATGGAAATTATCGCCACTCATTTATATTTATCGAAAACATATTGTTCTTTTGTTTGAATGATCCACACTTTTTTTTGCCCCATGTACATCCATCACTTTAACTAATTGTACTATTTTGCGTGAGAAGATTTGATGATCTATTAGAGCATTTTTCTTTTAGGAAAAAATAATTTGAGGAGACTTGCGTGGTTGATTTGTTTGCCTAGTTGACCCGTCTGCGACATTAACGATATATATCGGGTGGCAGCTGGGTTATCTCTCAGGCACGAATGTGATTGGCCGGTGGTGGGACTAAAAGTACAATGATGACCTAATAGAGAAAGGGCACGCGCACGACAAAAGTCACCAGAATAACTTGAAGCATGTGTTATTTAGGAAATTGACATAGAAAAAAGCAGTGCTAGCTGCATAGTAGGTCCTATACCATGCGTATGATTTGCTCTTACCTAACTTAGTAACGTGCTTGCTATTGGCAAAGAAAGAATTCAAAGAATCACGTGGTTGCGTATGATTTGCTCTTATCTTACTTTTTGTTTGAAGTTTCCCAATAGATCAAATCATGTGCAAGACATTAAGAAATTAGAGTCCCGAAGAAAACCCAATTTTTATATCCACGTAAGACCACACACACCCAGCTGATCCCACTGTCACGTGCTCACTCATGACACAGCACACACGTATCACTGTTAGCCCTATAGGGCTGAAGGCAGTACGGAATGTATTAATTATGGAGTGTTTGTTTGTTAAAATTTTAAGGAATATTTTTTGAAATTTTGAGAATCTTTATTTTATTGAGATTTACGATTTGTGAAAAGTTAAGTATCGTATGTATAAAAGTTAAAAAGATTTGGAGTGATATTTTTAGTTAAAAATATTTTCATACCTTAAAATATTGAAGAAACAAACGGTACAATAAGCCCGATATTTGATATTTGAGTGAGCGGAACAAAGAAGAAGGCCCTTTGTTACTGACCATGGTTTTATATTAAAGATGGGATTATGGGCTAATTCTAGCTAGCAGACGCTCAGCCTTCAAACGACGTGTATGTGCGAGACTACACTATCATAGCTGCACCAACCCAATTCATATTCCCCAGTCCGGTCCAATGAGAGGAAAAGAAACCAGCAAACAAATCTGAAAACGTATCTTCTTGAAAGTGAAAATACTCTTCAAGTAGAGTTTTATGCAATAATTTTTCCATTACAAACCGATGAGCAGCTAAATTTCCATATCACATTAAATTTTACGAATATTTTTCTGTCAACAAATATTTGCTTTGGCGTAGTAAGGCAATCATGAATCGCTACCATGTGACCTATATATATCAATAGGCAGTTGGAGGATTAGGACCAGCAGATAGAATCTTGAATTGTTGTTAACGACTATGCGTACCACAGTGGTTCTCTTCTGACACCTCATCAAATCCCAATCAATGTGGTAAATTTATATCCAATGAGGCACTGATATTTATGCGACCCGACTTGCCCAATCTCTGTGTTGAAATAAAATCTGCAAGACGAAATTCAAAACAGGCATCTCAAAAATCAGTTACACTGTTGCGCAACGCAACCTCCAAAATTGCAAGCTAGCGCAATTTTTAATCTCAGAAGATAAAATCAATTTTTCCGACTCCAAATGTAAGTCCTCAACACTACCCACATGGATACCAAAAATATAAGAGTAAAAAAATGAGATTAGTTCAATAAGTAAAGATGGTTAGTACCAATGTGAAATCGAGCCATTTTACAAGGACATAGATGTAAAATTATATAACCATAATTCACAATAATCATAATCAGCATACGCAATTAAATACTAGTATCAATTGTGAGCAAGAAAATCATTTTAATCTTTCTCAAAGTCACCACATTTGCATTGTTTCGAATTTCTCCCATAGAGAACCCTTATAATTAGCTGCGGCACTGAGTTCAAGCAACTCCGTAGAAATCTCGCATTAACTGTGATACTAAGCTGCAAACTCACGTTTTTAATACCATCGGGAGTAATAATTAAAAGTGGTCGCAATTGTATATAAAATCACTTTTACGCACCACAAACACACATTAATCTAGCTCGGCTCACAATTTTAATACGTTAAAACATGCATTTCTGCATATATATAAATGCATTATATGCCTAAAATTTCGCATTTTGGAAAAGACGATGAAATGAACGAGTGAATTCTCTCGTGTATTGAAAAATGAATTGTAAAAGGATTACAGAAGACTAAAATATATACAAGCTTGCGCAAGAATCGAAGAATAACTGCCTCCTAGGAATTTATAGAAATCCCAAGAAAATAGAAAAGATGCTAACAAACTTCAGCAGAGTTATTCTCTGTATCCAAGTGTTGGTGCGTACTGCCTTGCTGTAGAATGACGTGTGGGCTGTGCTGGGTTGCTGATTGAGATGCTGAGTTGGAGAATGGAGGTGATGACGAAACAGAGTGCAATATCCCCCGCAAGATGGAGAGTAGATATTGCAGACTCCCATCTTGAGCAGGAAAGGAGTGAACAGTTGAAATGCCTTGTCCTGGAGTTTGTCACGGATGAGATGATAGTCCAATTCAATATGTTTTGTCCTCTCATGGAAGATGGGATTAGCAGATATGCAAAGCGGCTTGATTGTCACAATGGAGAACAGCGGGTTGATGAGAAATGGAAAGATCATGCAAAAGAAATTTAATCCAAGTAATTTCACAAGAAGCAGCTGCCATGGAACGATATTTAGCCTCAGCTGAACTTCTAGAAATGGTGGTCTGTTTCTTTGATTTCAAGAAATAAAGAGGAAACACACAATAGCCGGTAGTGTTTACGGAGTGCGGGGCCAAGCCCAGTTGGAGTACAATAGGTAGTGAGCTCCCATCTTGAGCAGAAAGGAAACATGTAATTCTCTAATGACCTGGACTGACTTAGAGATATGCAAAGCGGCTTGATTGTCACAGAACAGCTTGAAATATCATGCAAAAGAAATTTAATCCAAGTAATTTCACAAGAAGCAGCTGCCATGGAACGATATTTAGCCTCAGGAACTTCCTGTTTCTTTGACTTGAGAAACACACAATAGCCAGTAGTGGACTTACGGGTGTCGGGGCAAGAAGCCCAGTTGGAGTCACAATAGGTAGTGAGCTGAATGGCTGAGGAAGAAGGAAAATAAATTCCTTGACCTGGACTGACTTGAGATATCGCAGAACCTTGTAAGCAGCTTGGAGATGGGAAATCCGACGTTGAGCCATGAACTGACTGAGAAGAGTAACAGAGTAAGCAATATCAGGAGAGTGTCAAATATAATAAGCTGGCAATGAGACGGATAAGGCAAGAAGAGGACCATCCTTGGAGAGCTTCAATTCTGGTCCATAGGGTCGAGTAGGCTTAGAGGCAGGAGACCAAAATCATGGAGTATCTCAATACTTCCTTTGACAGAGCTGAATACCAGAAGCATTACGGGCAACCTCTAAACCAAGAAAATATTTCAAAGGACCCAAGTCTTTGATGCGGAATTGAGAGTGCAGGAAGTCTTAAGATGTGCTGCTTCAGAAGAGTCATTAGAAACAACTACAATGTGTCGACATAAACAAGTAATGCCATAAAGGAGGAATCAGTCTTCTTAATAAAAAAACTATACTCTGCCGAGATAAATGAAAACCAAAGTGAGCAAGGCGGCAGAAAATTTTTCATACCATTGGGGAGCCAATAACAAACTTTTCTTAAGCGACAAACTTTGTGAGGAGAGGAGGCAGAATAACCCAAAGGAATAAACACTTCCTCATGAAGATCCCCATGTAAGAAGGCGTTGTTGACATCAAATTGATGCAACAACCAGCCTTTAACAGATGCGAGAGCAAGAAGAAGACGAACAGCAACAATATTCACAGCAGGGGAGAAAGTCTCATGATAATCCAAGCCCTCTCGTTGTGTATAACCTTTAGCAACGAGGCAAGCTTTGTATCATTCAATGGTACCATCAGAATGGTACTTGATACGGTAGACCCATTTAGAACCAATGGCTGTCTTGCCAATAGGAAGATCTGTAATTTCCCAAGTCTGATTTTGTTCCAATGCAGCAAGTTCAGCATCCATGGCCTGTCGCCAAGCAGGAGATTAGACAGCTTGCTGGTAGGTAGTGGGTTCAGGTTGTAAAATTGAAGAAGAGAAAGCTTTGTAATGAGGAGAGAGGTGAGTAGTAGAAAGAACAGTGGATAAAGAATAAAGAGGGGAAGGAGAGGATGAAAGAACGTTACCTGAGCTGGAGCAAGGAGAAGAATGAGTAGTAGCAGAATGTTGACATTGATAATTCTGCAAGTACACTGGTGGCTGACGAATTCGTGTGGAACGGCAAAGAGACTGAGTATGAGGTGGAGTTTGGGATGGAGAGGTAGGGGAAGAAGTATGAGAAAATGGAGAAGAAGGCGAGGAAGAATTTTGTATGTCTGAAGTTGGTGTATAGGAAGGTAATGTGGGAAAAGAAACAAGGGGGAGAGGAAAAATGTTAGGAGAAATAGAAGAGGAAGGAGAAGAGTTGGGAAGTAAAAAACGAAAAATAGATTCATAAAAAATAACATCACGGGAGAGGAATATTTGATGAGAATCCAAATCCAATAGTTTGTAACCTTTAACAACGTAAGGGTACCCAAGTAGGATGCATTTTCTAGCACGAGGTGAAAATTTGTGACGATTTCTGTGTAAGGATGAGGCAAAACAAAGACATCCAAAAACTCTTAGATAATGATAGGTTGGTGGAGTTTGAAAAAGAAGTTGATATAGAGACATATTATTGAGAAGTGAAGAAGGGGTTCAGTTGATGAGATGTGTAGTAGTGAGTACACATTTATTCCAGTAGCCTAAAGGAAGACCAAATTGAAGTTTGAAAGAATGGACAACATTTAAAATATGTTGGTGTTTACGTTCAACCACCCCGTTTTGTTGCGAGGTTTCTACACAAGTGCAGTGATGCACAATACCTTTTTTCATGTAGAAATTAGGCATGTCAAATTCTTTGCCATTGTCTTAAAGAAGAATTTTAATCTTGAGCTGAAATTGAGTTTTAACAAAGGAGTAAAAAGCTTGAAGTTGCTATCTGGTTTGGGATTTGTCATTGAGTAAAAATAACCAAGTGTTGTGAGTGTAATCATCAACTATAGTTAAAAAATAACGAGAGCTATCATGGGCAACTTGGGAGCAAGGTCCCCAAATATCACAATGTATAATATCAAAAGGTTTGCTGGATTTAGATTCTCGAAGAGGAAAAGGCAAACGATGCATTTTAGCCATTGGACATATATGACAAGGAGAAATAGGGACAAATTGATAATCAGGTAAAACGTCCTTTAATAAAGAAATTCGAGAGTGAGAGGCATGACCCAAACATAAATGCCAAAGTTCAGAAGGAGAGTAACATGAAACAGATGCCAAAAATAAAGGAGAGTTGCTGGAATTTAAATTCGAAATGGCCAGTGCAGCAGAAGGATTATCAAGCAACTGCAATTGATACAAGCCATTGATGAGCTCACCCTTCCCAATCATGCGCCAGGAGGATAGGTCCTGGATAAAACAACCATTAGAGAAAAAAACAAAACAACAGTGGAGATCTTTAGTAAGTTTGTGAGCAGAAAGGGGATTAAAAGTAAAAGATAGAATGCAAAGTACATTCGTGAGTAAGAGTGTAGGAGTAAGTTGAATGGAACCAATGTGACTTATAGGAGCCAAAGAATCATCGGGTAATTTGACTTTGTAAGTAACAGATGTTGGTGGTGTAGTGTAAAGAGAAGGACAACATATCATGTGATCTGTTGCCCAGGTGTCAATAATCCAAGGAGGTGAGGAGTGTTTGTGTTTGAGAGCTTGAAAAAAAAAAGAGATACTAGTCATGGATGATGTTGGAGGTGCATTAGATTTGGATGGAATAGTAGAATGAACATGGCTGGCAGCAGGTTGTCCAATTTGAGGTTGGAGAAGAGCCAACAGATGCTGTAGATGCTCATTTGGTACTGAAATCTGAGAGGTATCAGCATGGGAGTCCAAAGCTGAAAGACAGATTTGATTTGCAGAAGGAGTGACTGCTTTGTTCTTCTCATAAAGTTTGTGTCCAGGTGAAAACCCATGTAATTTGTAGCATTTCTCAATGGTGTGCCCAGCAATATTGCAATGAGAGCAAATGGGTTTTTCGATGTGTGGATTTGCTTTAAAACATCTATCAAAAAAATGGCCAGAAGTCTTGCAAAATGAATAGTAAGGTCTATCTCGTTTGGGAAAATGGGTTTTGGAATAAGAATTTCCTCAAGCAGCTAGAGCCAATGAATCAGTGGGTAAAAGAGCAGAAGAAATCTGCTTACGTTTCTTCTCTTGCTGAACCAAAGCATATGCCTCACTTAAAGTGGGAAGAGGTTTGATAAGAATGATCTGGGCTTTAATGTGAGCAAAAGAATCATTCAAACCCATTAAAAATTGCATGATCCAACTGCGGTGTTGATTTTCAAGAACAGCTTTCATAGTAGCACAAGTACAAACAGGCATTGACTCAAAATTCTGCAATTCATCTAGCAGTCCTTTTAACTTGGAAAAATAAAGGCTCACAGTATCATCACCTTGAGAAAGAGAGTTGAGAGCATTTCACAGTTCATAAATTCGGGGCTCATTGTTCTGTGCAAAACGTTGTTGCAACTCGTTCCATAGCTCTTGAGCAGTCTCTACATAGACAACACTGTTCTTGATTTCAGGGGAAATGGCATTTTGAATCTAGGTAATAACCATGTCATTACACTCGAACCAAGTCTCAAGAAGAGGGTCAGTGGAATCACTCGGCTCAAAAAGTGTTCCATCAATAAATCCAAGTTTCTTCTTGATACGAAGGGAACGACGTATAGTACATGCCCATGAATGATAATTTTCCGAAGTAAGAAGATGGGTGGTGAGCAAAGTTCCTGGTCCATCGTTGGGATTAATGTAATAGGGACTTGCTGGGTCTTTGAGATTTTTGTTAATCGCAGCCATGGTGAGGCTGGAAAAGGGAGGACAAGGATTGGATTGTGGAAGAGGTGAGGTAGGGATGATTGGAGTATCATAAATTTTCTTCCCCTTTTTCCCAAATTTTTTCTCTCATATCTTTTCCTTTTCCTTCTCGGCTCCCTTACCCTCCGCTCGTTGGCTGCGTTTCTTTTTTTTTTTTAGAAACATAACTTTGAGCTCTCTAACTACCAATGCAATTTTAAATAGAGATCTAAATTACTACATTTGACACATTAAACTCACGAGTTATCAAATTAATTTCATCAATTTGTGTCCTTAAAAAAAATTCAACGATCAAACTCGTGCCACGAGTGTTGTGAATGAACCACGTGGCACCATTTTAACCCTCAAAATTTTATTTCAGAGCGTAATTTAATTAATTATAAAAATTAAATGATTAAATATGTTAAAATTAATAATTTAAACTTCTATTTAAAATTAAATTAATAATTACATGACTCGAAGTGTACTTTTTATTTTCTTTCTTGTCTTTCATTTCTCGTCTCTCTCGACTTCTGTTCCCAGTTTCCTCTATGTCCGAAATGGTGCGTGTGGATGCGCGTGTTTTGCTTTTATCTCGTTTTGTTTTTGAAAGCCACGTGCCATGACTCACCTAAACAAATTATGGTGGGAGAGAGACTCTCACACGGCTTTACCTTTCGTGTGCCCCGGGGGGGTGGCGGCGGCGGCGGGGGGCGGGGGGGATTACCATTTTTTTTAGAAAATTTACGAAACTGAGATTTTGTTTCCCCCACCCTCCCACCGTTTTTTATTTTTATTTTATTTCCTAAGTTCAGGATATTAAATATTTTAACTGTAATGCCCAGATCATCTTACTCGACATGAGCCATGGTTCACACACGTGTATATATATACTTATGTAATGTATTATTGTCGTCTGAAAGGCAGTCCTATTCCCCCACCCAAAAGGCACCACCACCTCTATGTTACGACGAAATAAATAATTTTTCTCATAGGCTAGCTGTTAGATAATGACTGCCGAGATCTAAAAGACTAACGTTGTCAGGCAAGTTGAAAAAATATCAGAAAAAGAAAAAAAAAACATGTAGGGTTAGTTTTTAAAAGGAGGCTGCCATGCATGCATGGATACTGGGATAAGGACGACATCAGAGGCGGAACCACATGGGGGGCGCCCTGGGCGGCTGCCCCCCTCTTA
>CM025856.1:23722216-23760227 GCA_003952965.2 Morella rubra
CTCCAACCCCTACTATCAGTCCAGGTTCTCCGCCACAACCACACCCTAAAGCACCACCACCGCATGGTGCGCCACCACCAACACCGTATAATGGCCCAACCCCATCTAAGGCACCGCCACCTAGACTGCCTGTATCTCCCCCAACCGGACCAACTCCCTCACACGGTTCTGTTCCTCCTCCACCACCAAAACCAAGTGCTGTTCCACCGCCTTCTCAGCAACTATCTCCACCAACCATTCCTGGTGAGACGCCGCCATTTTATGGGGTCCCTCCTCCTCCTTTTAGGGCTCTCCCACCATCATCAGGAAATACGTCACCTCCGTCCGGAAGCCATCGCACAACAATTATCGCTGCCTGCGTCTCCGTAGGTGGCGTTTTCTTCCTTGCGTTCCTCTTGGCTGGCCTCTTCTGCTTTGCGAAGAAGAAGAAGAAGCCAGTAATGGTTCCTGCAGCCGCTTGTGTTGAGGAACACGAAGAAGTTCGCGAAACGATCACAACCGGTCCATATGGCGAACAAACAGTGACACTTTCGGTAGAGGATGATATCCAGGTTCATGAAGTCGCGGGTGCTAGTGGTATTGGTCTGCACGGGTCTGCTGGAGGAGGCCCTCCATATGGACCAGATGCGCCAGGGCTTTCCTCCTCCTATCCTCCAGGCCAGCAGCAACATCATTGCTGAAGCTAGCTGTCATTTAGTCTTCTTCATTCGTCGTGTTCTTCTTCGTTGTTGTGTTCGTTGGGCTGAGATGTATTCACCCTTACTTAGCCCCTCATGCACTACCCTCAATTCCTTTTTATAATTTGTTCATTTGGAGTGGAGTGAAATAAAGAGCGCAGCTGTATCAAGGATGTTCTACATAAAGATACTCGACTAGCTAGCTAGCAAAGAGGGCGAATATTTGTCTCTCGAGGGTGGTATATTTGCAAATAAGCTTGCTAGCAACGCTGCAAATCAAATATGATTTTCTGTGATATTATTGTAATTGTCATGGAAATTATCGCCACTCATTTATATTTATCGAAAACATATTGTTCTTTTGTTTGAATGATCCACACTTTTTTTTGCCCCATGTACATCCATCACTTTAACTAATTGTACTATTTTGCGTGAGAAGATTTGATGATCTATTAGAGCATTTTTCTTTTAGGAAAAAATAATTTGAGGAGACTTGCGTGGTTGATTTGTTTGCCTAGTTGACCCGTCTGCGACATTAACGATATATATCGGGTGGCAGCTGGGTTATCTCTCAGGCACGAATGTGATTGGCCGGTGGTGGGACTAAAAGTACAATGATGACCTAATAGAGAAAGGGCACGCGCACGACAAAAGTCACCAGAATAACTTGAAGCATGTGTTATTTAGGAAATTGACATAGAAAAAAGCAGTGCTAGCTGCATAGTAGGTCCTATACCATGCGTATGATTTGCTCTTACCTAACTTAGTAACGTGCTTGCTATTGGCAAAGAAAGAATTCAAAGAATCACGTGGTTGCGTATGATTTGCTCTTATCTTACTTTTTGTTTGAAGTTTCCCAATAGATCAAATCATGTGCAAGACATTAAGAAATTGGAGTCCCGAAGAAAACCCAATTTTTATATCCACGTAAGACCACACACACCCAGCTGATCCCACTGTCACGTGCTCACTCATGACACAGCACACACGTATCACTGTTAGCCCTATAGGGCTGAAGGCAGTACGGAATGTATTAATTATGGAGGTGTTTGTTTGTCAAAATTTCAGAGAATATTTTTGAAATTTTGAGAATCTTTATTTTATTGAGATTTATTGGATTTGGAAATTAATATGTATGTGATAAAAAGTTAAAAATTTTGGAGTGTATTTTGTTAAAAATTTTCATACCTTAAAATATTGAAGAAACAAACGGTACAATAAGCCCGATATTTGATATTTGAGTGAGCGGAACAAAGAAGAAGGCCCTTTGTTACTGACCATGGTTTTATATTAAAGATGGGATTATGGGCTAATTCTAGCTAGCAGACGCTCAGCCTTCAAACGACGTGTATGTGCGAGACTACACTATCATAGCTGCACCAACCCAATTCATATTCCCCAGTCCGGTCCAATGAGAGGAAAAGAAACCAGCAAACAAATCTGAAAACGTATCTTCTTGAAAGTGAAAATACTCTTCAAGTAGAGTTTTATGCAATAATTTTTCCATTACAAACCGATGAGCAGCTAAATTTCCATATCACATTAAATTTTACGAATATTTTTCTGTCAACAAATATTTGCTTTGGCGTAGTAAGGCAATCATGAATCGCTACCATGTGACCTATATATATCAATAGGCAGTTGGAGGATTAGGACCAGCAGATAGAATCTTGAATTGTTGTTAACGACTATGCGTACCACAGTGGTTCTCTTCTGACACCTCATCAAATCCCAATCAATGTGGTAAATTTATATCCAATGAGGCACTGATATTTATGCGACCCGACTTGCCCAATCTCTGTGTTGAAATAAAATCTGCAAGACGAAATTCAAAACAGGCATCTCAAAAATCAGTTACACTGTTGCGCAACGCAACCTCCAAAATTGCAAGCTAGCGCAATTTTTAATCTCAGAAGATAAAATCAATTTTTCCGACTCCAAATGTAAGTCCTCAACACTACCCACATGGATACCAAAAATATAAGAGTAAAAAAATGAGATTAGTTCAATAAGTAAAGATGGTTAGTACCAATGTGAAATCGAGCCATTTTACAAGGACATAGATGTAAAATTATATAACCATAATTCACAATAATCATAATCAGCATACGCAATTAAATACTAGTATCAATTGTGAGCAAGAAAATCATTTTAATCTTTCTCAAAGTCACCACATTTGCATTGTTTCGAATTTCTCCCATAGAGAACCCTTATAATTAGCTGCGGCACTGAGTTCAAGCAACTCCGTAGAAAACTCGCATTAACTGTGATACTAAGCTGCAAACTCACGTTTTTAATACCATCGGGAGTAATAATTAAAAGTGGTCGCAATTGTATATAAAATCACTTTTACGCACCACAAACACACATTAATCTAGCTCGGCTCACAATTTTAATACGTTAAAACATGCATTTCTGCATATATATAAATGCATTATATGCCTAAAATTTCGCATTTTGGAAAAGACGATGAAATGAACGAGTGAATTCTCTCGTGTATTGAAAAATGAATTGTAAAAGGATTACAGAAGACTAAAATATATACAAGCTTGCGCAAGAATCGAAGAATAACTGCCTCCTAGGAATTTATAGAAATCCCAAGAAAATAGAAAAGATGCTAACAAACTTCAGCAATTCTCTGTATCCAAGTGTTGGTGCGTACTGCCTTGCTGTAGAATGACGTGTGGGCTGTGCTGGGTTGCTGATTGAGATGCTGAGTTGGAGAATGGAGGTGATGACGAAACAGAGTGCAATATCCCCCCGCAAGATGGAGAGTAGATATTGCAGACTCCCATCTTGAGCAGAAAAGCGAGAAGAACAGATTGAGGGTAGCGCCTTAGTAAAGATATCTGCCAGCTGAGAGTGAGTACGAATGAAGACTAAGAAACCTGACTGAATTTTATCGCGAATGAGTGATATCCAATTCAATATGCTTTGTCCTTTCGTGAAAAACGGGATTTGCTGCGATGTGAAGAGCGGGTTATCACACATGTAGGACAGGGAACATGGAAGTTGCAGGTTAATTCACAGCAGTGGTGGCCATGATATTTAGCCTCAGCTGAACTTCTAGAAATGGTGGTCTGTTTCTTTGATTTCAAAGAAATAAGAGAGTGCCCGAGAAACACACAATGATGACGAAACAGAGTGCAATCCCCCCAAGCCGCAGTTGGAGATATATATTGCAGAGCTCCCATCTTGAGCAGGAAAGGAGTAAGAACAGTTGACGGTAAGGCCTTTGTAAAAAGAGCAGCCAGCTGAGAGGAGGTCGGAGTGTAGACAATAGAGAAAGTACCATCCTGGAGTTTGTCACGGATGAGATGATAGTCCAATTCAATATGTTTTGTCCTCTCATGGAAGATGGGATTAGCAGTTATATGCAAAGCGGCTTGATTGTCACAATGGAGAACAGCGGGTTGCGGACGAGAAATGGAAAGATCATGCAAAAGAAATTTAATCCAAGTAATTTCACAAGAAGCAGCTGCCATGGAACGATATTTAGCCTCAGCTGAACTTCTAGAAATGGTGGTCTGTTTCTTTGATTTCAAAGAAATAAGAGAGTGCCCGAGAAACACACAATAGCCAGTAGTGGACTTACGGGTGTCGGGGCAAGAAGCCCAGTTGGAGTCACAATAGGTAGTGAGCTGAATGGCTGAGGAAGAAGGAAAATAAATTCCTTGACCTGGACTGACTTGAGATATCGCAGAACCTTGTAAGCAGCTTGGAGATGGGAAATCCGACGTTGAGCCATGAACTGACTGAGAAGAGTAACAGAGTAAGCAATATCAGGACGGGTGAGTGTCAAATATAATAAGCTGGCAATGAGACGTCGATAGGTAGCAGGATAAGCAAGAAGAGGACCATCGTCCTTGGAGAGCTTCAAATTCTGGTCCATAGGTACGAGTAGGCTTAGAGGCAAGGAGACCAAATCATGGAGTATCTCAAGAATATACTTCCTTTGACAGAGCTGAATACCAGAAGCATTACGGGCAACCTCTAAACCAAGAAAATATTTCAAAGGACCCAAGTCTTTGATGCGGAATTGAGAGTGCAGGAAGTCTTTAAGATGTGCTGCTTCAGAAGAGTCATTAGAAACAACTACAATGTTGTCGACATAAACAAGTAATGCCATAAAGGAGGAATCAGTCTTCTTAATAAAAAAACTATACTCTGCCCGAGATAAACGAAAACCAAAGTGGAGTAAGGCGGCAGAAAATTTTTCATACCATTGGTGGGAGGCCTGTTTTAAACCATACAAACTTTTCTTAACAAACTTTGTGAGGAGAGGAGGCAGAATAACCCAAAGGAAGTTGTATAAACACTTCCTCATGAAGATCCCTATGTAAGAAGGCGTTGTTGACATCAAATTGATGCAACAACCAGCCTTTAACAGATGCGAGAGCAAGAAGAAGACGAACAGCAACAATATTCACAGCAGGGGAGAAAGTCTCATGATAATCCAAGCCCTCTCGTTGTGTATAACCTTTAGCAACGAGGCAAGCTTTGTATCATTCAATGGTACCATCAGAATGGTACTTGATACGGTAGACCCATTTAGAACCAATGGCTGTCTTGCCAATAGGAAGATCTGTAATTTCCCAAGTCTGATTTTGTTCCAATGCAGCAAGTTCAGCATCCATGGCCTGTCGCCAAGCAGGAGATTAGACAGCTTGCTGGTAGGTAGTGGGTTCAGGTTGTAAAATTGAAGAAGAGAAAGCTTTGTAATGAGGAGAGAGGTGAGTAGTAGAAAGAACAGTGGATAAAGAATAAAGAGGGGAAGGAGAGGATGAAAGAACGTTACCTGAGCTGGAGCAAGGAGAAGAATGAGTAGTAGCAGAATGTTGACATTGATAATTCTGCAAGTACACTGGTGGCTGACGAATTCGTGTGGAACGGCAAAGAGACTGAGTATGAGGTGGAGTTTGGGATGGAGAGGTAGGGGAAGAAGTATGAGAAAATGGAGAAGAAGGCGAGGAAGAATTTTGTATGTCTGAAGTTGGTGTATAGGAAGGTAATGTGGGAAAAGAAACAAGGGGGAGAGGAAAAATGTTAGGAGAAATAGAAGAGGAAGGAGAAGAGTTGGGAAGTAAAAAACGAAAAATAGATTCATAAAAAATAACATCACGGGAGAGGAATATTTGATGAGAATCCAAATCCAATAGTTTGTAACCTTTAACAACGTAAGGGTACCCAAGTAGGATGCATTTTCTAGCACGAGGTGAAAATTTGTGACGATTTCTGTGTAAGGATGAGGCAAAACAAAGACATCCAAAAACTCTTAGATAATGATAGGTTGGTGGAGTTTGAAAAAGAAGTTGATATAGAGACATATTATTGAGAAGTGAAGAAGGGGTTCAGTTGATGAGATGTGTAGTAGTGAGTACACATTTATTCCAGTAGCCTAAAGGAAGACCAAATTGAAGTTTGAAAGAATGGACAACATTTAAAATATGTTGGTGTTTACGTTCAACCACCCCGTTTTGTTGCGAGGTTTCTACACAAGTGCAGTGATGCACAATACCTTTTTTCATGTAGAAATTAGGCATGTCAAATTCTTTGCCATTGTCTTAAAGAAGAATTTTAATCTTGAGCTGAAATTGAGTTTTAACAAAGGAGTAAAAAGCTTGAAGTTGCTATCTGGTTTGGGATTTGTCATTGAGTAAAAATAACCAAGTGTTGTGAGTGTAATCATCAACTATAGTTAAAAAATAATGAGAGCTATCATGGGCAACTTGGGAGCAAGGTCCCCAAATATCACAATGTATAATATCAAAAGGTTTGCTGGATTTAGATTCTCGAAGAGGAAAAGGCAAACGATGCATTTTAGCCATTGGACATATATGACAAGGAGAAATAGGGACAAATTGATAATCAGGTAAAACGTCCTTTAATAAAGAAATTCGAGAGTGAGAGGCATGACCCAAACATAAATGCCAAAGTTCAGAAGGAGAGTAACATGAAACAGATGCCAAAAATAAAGGAGAGTTGCTGGAATTTAAATTCGAAATGGCCAGTGCAGCAGAAGGATTATCAAGCAACTGCAATTGATACAAGCCATTGATGAGCTCACCCTTCCCAATCATGCGCCAGGAGGATAGGTCCTGGATAAAACAACCATTAGAGAAAAAAACAAAACAACAGTGGAGATCTTTAGTAAGTTTGTGAGCAGAAAGGGGATTAAAAGTAAAAGATAGAATGCAAAGTACATTCGTGAGTAAGAGTGTAGGAGTAAGTTGAATGGAACCAATGTGACTTATAGGAGCCAAAGAATCATCGGGTAATTTGACTTTGTAAGTAACAGATGTTGGTGGTGTAGTGTAAAGAGAAGGACAACATATCATGTGATCTGTTGCCCAGGTGTCAATAATCCAAGGAGGTGAGGAGTGTTTGTGTTTGAGAGCTTGAAAAAAAAAAGAGATACTAGTCATGGATGATGTTGGAGGTGCATTAGATTTGGATGGAATAGTAGAATGAACATGGCTGGCAGCAGGTTGTCCAATTTGAGGTTGGAGAAGAGCCAACAGATGCTGTAGATGCTCATTTGGTACTGAAATCTGAGAGGTATCAGCATGGGAGTCCAAAGCTGAAAGACAGATTTGATTTGCAGAAGGAGTGACTGCTTTGTTCTTCTCATAAAGTTTGTGTCCAGGTGAAAACCCATGTAATTTGTAGCATTTCTCAATGGTGTGCCCAGCAATATTGCAATGAGAGCAAATGGGTTTTTCGATGTGTGGATTTGCTTTAAAACATCTATCAAAAAAATGGCCAGAAGTCTTGCAAAATGAATAGTAAGGTCTATCTCGTTTGGGAAAATGGGTTTTGGAATAAGAATTTCCTCAAGCAGCTAGAGCCAATGAATCAGTGGGTAAAAGAGCAGAAGAAATCTGCTTACGTTTCTTCTCTTGCTGAACCAAAGCATATGCCTCACTTAAAGTGGGAAGAGGTTTGATAAGAATGATCTGGGCTTTAATGTGAGCAAAAGAATCATTCAAACCCATTAAAAATTGCATGATCCAACTGCGGTGTTGATTTTCAAGAACAGCTTTCATAGTAGCACAAGTACAAACAGGCATTGACTCAAAATTCTGCAATTCATCTAGCAGTCCTTTTAACTTGGAAAAATAAAGGCTCACAGTATCATCACCTTGAGAAAGAGAGTTGAGAGCATTTCACAGTTCATAAATTCGGGGCTCATTGTTCTGTGCAAAACGTTGTTGCAACTCGTTCCATAGCTCTTGAGCAGTCTCTACATAGACAACACTGTTCTTGATTTCAGGGGAAATGGCATTTTGAATCTAGGTAATAACCATGTCATTACACTCGAACCAAGTCTCAAGAAGAGGGTCAGTGGAATCACTCGGCTCAAAAAGTGTTCCATCAATAAATCCAAGTTTCTTCTTGATACGAAGGGAACGACGTATAGTACATGCCCATGAATGATAATTTTCCGAAGTAAGAAGATGGGTGGTGAGCAAAGTTCCTGGTCCATCGTTGGGATTAATGTAATAGGGACTTGCTGGGTCTTTGAGATTTTTGTTAATCGCAGCCATGGTGAGGCTGGAAAAGGGAGGACAAGGATTGGATTGTGGAAGAGGTGAGGTAGGGATGATTGGAGTATCATAAATTTTCTTCCCCTTTTTCCCAAATTTTTTCTCTCATATCTTTTCCTTTTCCTTCTCGGCTCCCTTACCCTCCGCTCGTTGGCTGCGTTTCTTTTTTTTTTTTAGAAACATAACTTTGAGCTCTCTAACTACCAATGCAATTTTAAATAGAGATCTAAATTACTACATTTGACACATTAAACTCACGAGTTATCAAATTAATTTCATCAATTTGTGTCCTTAAAAAAAATTCAACGATCAAACTCGTGCCACGAGTGTTGTGAATGAACCACGTGGCACCATTTTAACCCTCAAAATTTTATTTCAGAGCGTAATTTAATTAATTATAAAAATTAAATGATTAAATATGTTAAAATTAATAATTTAAACTTCTATTTAAAATTAAATTAATAATTACATGACTCGAAGTGTACTTTTTATTTTCTTTCTTGTCTTTCATTTCTCGTCTCTCTCGACTTCTGTTCCCAGTTTCCTCTATGTCCGAAATGGTGCGTGTGGATGCGCGTGTTTTGCTTTTATCTCGTTTTGTTTTTGAAAGCCACGTGCCATGACTCACCTAAACAAATTATGGTGGGAGAGAGACTCTCACACGGCTTTACCTTTCGTGTGCCCCCGGGGGGGGGGGTGGCGGCGGCGGCGGGGGGCGGGGGGGATTACCATTTTTTTTAGAAAATTTACGAAACTGAGATTTTGTTTCCCCCACCCTCCCACCGTTTTTTATTTTTATTTTATTTCCTAAGTTCAGGATATTAAATATTTTAACTGTAATGCCCAGATCATCTTACTCGACATGAGCCATGGTTCACACACGTGTATATATATACTTATGTAATGTATTATTGTCGTCTGAAAGGCAGTCCTATTCCCCCACCCAAAAGGCACCACCACCTCTATGTTACGACGAAATAAATAATTTTTCTCATAGGCTAGCTGTTAGATAATGACTGCCGAGATCTAAAAGACTAACGTTGTCAGGCAAGTTGAAAAAATATCAGAAAAAGAAAAAAAAAACATGTAGGGTTAGTTTTTAAAAGGAGGCTGCCATGCATGCATGGATACTGGGATAAGGACGACATCAGAGGCGGAACCACATGGGGGGCGCCCTGGGCGGCTGCCCCCCTTAGTTTTGGAAAAACTAAAGATTTTTTTTTTTTTTTATTAATGCGTTTGTCCCCAGCCCGCCCCCCCTTAAGTTTAGTTGTTTTCGTAAGCCCAGCGCCCAGCGCCCCCCTAGTTAGTCCAGCCTTCTTTTTTTTTAATGTTTCACCCTCTGTCCAGCCTCCCCTAGAGTCCAGCGCCCGCGCCCCCCCTCTTTTAGTTAGCCCAGCCTTTTTTTCCTTTTACATTTCACCTCTGTTTGTTTTTTTTAAAAAAAAAAATCTGCAAAGCTTCTCCCTCACGCCTCACTGTCACGCGTGCATTTCTTTCTCAGTCTTGCGACTCTGCCCCCACCATTTCTCCCTGCTCCCGCCAGCGTCTCCCTCTCAGCCTCCCCCTCTCTCCCACGGCTATCTCTCTCTCTCTCTCTTTGGGCACCGAATCTCTCTCACCAAGGTGTGGGTATTGGGCAAGGTATATTTAGCTTTGTATCTATTTGACTATTTCTCTCGTGTGTTGAGTTGTAGGAAATTTCTTCTCTAATCTCTATTGCATATTGAAATTTCACTGATATATTCACCTATTCACCTATTCGTATTTTCAATATGGTTTTATACGTGATTAATTAGCACTTCTTCTATGTTTTCTATAGCACGGTTGTTACGTATGTCTGTTTTCAATTTTTTAAATTTTTCTTTTTCTTTAACTATTCTCTTGTAATGGTAACAAACTGAGAAGAAATGCAAGGTTGAGTGATAAATTGGAATTTTTGTTTCTCTCCTAAATGTCCATTTTGCAAAGTGACATTTCAATTTAGGGGATATTCTCTCGGATGAACTGTATTCACAATGGATTGTTTTTAATTTTTTTACATTTACAAATCAAGAAATTAATTTATCAATGGCGTGGAGGCGTAAGTATCGTTGCTATATTGTTTTTTCAGGTTAAATTTGGAGCTCAAATTTTGCTGGGTGGTGGGCTTATTCAGGTAATTTGTATCCTAAACCCCTATTAAAAATTTAGAAAATGATTCAGTGGATTATTGGAAGATGGTTTTTGTGAATTATTGAGATTGGAGGTCATGGTTTTTGTGAATTGGAGATTGGTAGAATTTTGGATATTGGAGGTTAGGGCTTATTTATGCTGGTTTTGTTGCTTGTTTAAAAGTTGTTAAAATTGAAATTGAAATTGAATTTGTGAATTGTTCGTTTATATTTTGATTATTTGATATGATGAACATGATGGTAACCTAGTAGACATGTAAATGTTGTGTATTTGAAGAGATTATACAGTTGGTGTCTAAAGTTTATTTTTCGTTTTGTTTTGTTTTTGTTTAGATAATGGATAAGTTTTTGATAAAAAGTCAGCCAGCGTGGAGTCGTCTAGTACTCCTACTTCTGATGCAAATACTAGTTCGAAAAGACCTCGTATTTTGTTTAGTCCAGATGATATTATTGCTGACCCAGGGTTACGTAAACCCATTGAAGAATATGATGTTGGGATTAGGGATCAAATTCGTAGAGAGTACTTGATTAAAGGTCCTTGTCAACCGCTTGGCCATAATTTTCCCAAGAAGCAATATGGGAAAACAATGAGGGTTTTAGGGAGTTATGGTTCAAAAATAATGAGTGGTTGGAATACAGTGTGTCAAAGGATGCAACTTATTGCTTGTGGTGTTATCTGTTTAGGCAAACTAAAGGAGTAAGATTCGGGGGGGAGGTGTTTACATCTACCGGGTTTAGCAACTAGAAAAAAGCAACGGAGGTTTTTGCTGAACATGTTGGTGCATGTAATAGTGCTCACAATTATGCTAGAGGACAATGTGATACACTCAAAAATCAGCGTCAAAGTTTGCCTTACATGTTATCCGCACACGGGAAGGAGTTAGAGGAGTCTTATCGCATTCGTTTAACAGCAGTTTTAGATTGCATTCGTTTTCTTTTGGGGCAAGGATTAGCTTTTCGTGGCCATGATGAGTCCAAGAGTTCAATGAGGAAGGAAAATTTTCTTGAGTTGTTGGAATGGTACAGCTTACGTAAGAAAAAGGTTCGTAAGACAACTCATCTTAATGCTCCTAAAAATAACCAAATGACTTCTCCAAAAACTCAGAAGGAATTGGTGAGTGCTGCTGCAGCGGAGACCACATTTGCCATCATTAAAGATATTGGGGATGGATTTTTTTCTCTTATGGTTGATGAGTCTCGAGATAGCTCAGTGAAGGAGCAAATGGCAGTGGTTTTGAGATATGTAAACAAATGTGGACAGGTGATAGAAAGGTTTATTGGTGTGGAACATGTTACCGACACTTGCTCCCAATCTTTGAAAAATGCTATAGAAAAATTGTTTGCAAGACATGGGTTATCAATATCCAGATTGAGAGGTCAAGGGTATGATGGGGCATCAAACATGCAAGGTGAGTTTAATGGGTTGAAGGCGCTTATTTTGAGGGACAATCCTTCTGCTACATATATCCATTGTTTTGCTCACCAACTTCAATTGACTATTGTCTCTATTGCAAAGGATAACATGGAAGTTTGTGATTTTTTTCGTTACACTACTATTATTGTGAATATTGTTGGAGCTTCTTGTAAAAGGAAAGATGCACTTCGTCAAAGTCAACATGAAAAGATAGTAGAGCGGTTGAACAATGGAGACATTTTTAGTGGAAGGGGCAGAAATCAAGAAACTAGTCTTGCACGACCAGGGGATACTCGTTGGGGTTCATATCACACTACAATAATCCGTCTATTCATTATGTGGTCAGCAGTATTGGATGTGCTTGAAAACATAAAAGAGGATGGCACTTGTAGGGAACAAAAATCCATTGCTAAAGTATGATGAATAAGATGCAAAGCTTTGAGTTTGTATTCAATATGCATTTGTTGAATAATATAATGGGAATTACGAATGAATTGTCACAGGCCTTACAGCGAAAGGATCAAGACATTGTTAATACTATGAGTTTAGTGGGAGTTGTGAAGCGTCGGTTGCAAGCTTTGAGGGAGATGGAATGGGATGCTTTTTTGGAAGAAGTTAAAACTTTTTGTGTGATAATTATATCACTGTGCCAATATGGAAGACATTATACCAACTCGCGGTCGTCCAAGTCGTGGAGGGCAAACAATTACTTATATGCATCATTTTCGTGTGGAAGTGTTTTGCCATGTTATTGATTTGATCGCTCAGGAGATGGATCATCGTTTCACAGAAGTAAGTACAGAGTTACTTCTTTGCATAGCATGCCTTGATCCAAGAAACTCATTCTCAGCGTTTAATCATGCTAAGTTACTTCGTCTTGCTGAGCTTTATCCAGAAGATTTTTCTGCAGCTGATTGTATGATTCTTAGAAATCAACTTCACACCTACATTGATGATGTGAGAAATACTGATGTCTTTTCTGGACTTGATGATATTGGAGGTCTTGCTATGAAGATGGTCGAGACAAGAAAGCATGTTTTATATCCATTTGTTTATCTCCTCATTGAGTTGGCATTGGTCTTACCAGTTGCGACTGCAACTGTTGAGAGAGTGTTCTCTGCGATGAAGATTATCAAGACTGACTTGCGTAATAAGATGGGAGATGAATGGATGAATGACAGTATGGTCGTATATATCGAGAGGGAAATTTTTGAAACTATAGAGAACGAAGCAATTTTGCAACGTTTTCAGAATATGCAGTCTCGTAGGATCCAATTGCCACCTCTCAGTCTCAGCAAATAGTACGTACGTGTATTTAATATTTTTAAATGCTTTTAGTCCTTAATTTTCGATATTGTAACTTTAAGACACTTTTGCATTATATAAGAAAAAAATTTTAAATGTCATTTTGCCTTAGGAATTTGCCCCCCCTTAACTAAAACTCTGGTTCCGCCACTGGACGACATGATGCAATTGCGATGCTTAACGGGTGCACGAATGCAATAGGGAAAGTAAAATACGAAACCAACCTCGATCTACCTCTCATCCAAAAGATCAACAAAAAGAAATTAATGACAGTACATGTTCTGTCTTATATATAAGCTCGGAATTCGAAAAGTATTCCCCTATACGTCTTGGATTTTTATCAAATCAAATCGGCCGGTGATAAGTTGTTAGTGGATTCTGAATCAAAAACAAATTGAGTGGGATAAGATCATATATATCCAAAAAATCTTTGACCTCGCAAATAAGGCACGACTTGATAATATCTTTGGTAAGCTTGATTGTCACAAAATTATGGAGGCTAAATGGAGATAGACTCAGCAGGAGATCGATCACCGTTATCTGTTTTGGATACAAAAGAGTCAGCAATGTTCATCATATACCAAGGACGACCCAATATAAAACTCTGAGGCCTTAGGCAAAAATTTAATTTTAGGTCTTTTAATTTGTAATATAATATAAAATAATATAAAATAGTATAAATTTTGATGGTAAAGATATATAACTGTTTTAGTAAACTTATTTAAACTGCACAATATTATTGTAGTTTCAACAAATATAAAACGACTTACTAAGGGAATATATGATTAATATATTTCCTATCTTGATCAGTAGATGCCTGATTAAGTCGACGTCCCATATGCATGTTTAATGCTCTTATTAGTCATTATGCCTATAATCACGGCAAAAGGAGTGCATGGCTATAAAAAAACTATGCCTTGATTAAAATTTTCAAAAAAGGATGAAAAGGGTAATGAAATTAATGAGTCTAGATTTTCGATCATTAAGGCTTCTTTTCGATCACAGCAAATCTAAACGTGATATTAATGGTCCAAAAATTTTTGATTTACTACTATTAATTATGGCTTGTATTTCATTTTTATGGGGGCATTAGCCAATAGGCTGCCTACCCCTTAAGCCACCCCCTTGTCACTTACGACACCGGCCGCCTGCAAGCAATTACTGTGAAGGCTAGGAAAGCTCACCGGCCACCGGGGGCACTTTCTGTGAAAGGCGTTGTTTGAAGAAATTGAGCACCCATGCCATTCCACGGTTATAATAAAAAATTAATAAATAATATCAATACAGTTAGAAGACAACTTCATAATTCATATATTTTCGAATCTAATTGAGGAAGGTCTGAAAACGATGTCGAAGGATGATTATTCGCGTACGTTTCTGCTAGCACAAATGACCAATGATAACGTCCCCGGAAACAACTATAATGCTATACAGTTGAACTGGTGTAGGCTTCGTAGGTTCCATACCAACGAGTCAAGATTTGCTGGCTGCAAATCTTGCAATAAACGTGCTCTCCATTAAATGCAGCAGCTCAAGCATGCTCGTCATTTAATGAGCTGTAAGACAAGATTTGCATGGTGCTGCAAATCGCAAATCTTGACAAAGTGTGATTTTGTTCACATTGTTTTCTTTCTCCTATATATGTCAATACGTGCATGAGTGCATTGTGGTATGAAGTTCAAGGAGTGAAACTGAAAGAGTGAGAAAGAGAGGTGTTGTAGAGAGGCTGTGAGAGTTGAGAGTTGTAATTGGTTATTGAAATCAAAGTTCTTCTTTGTGGACATAGGCACATTGCCGAACTACGTTAAACTTTGGCCTCCGTGTGTTTGTGGTTCTCGTTCTGTGCTCAACAAGTGGTATCAAAGCTAATAGGTGGTCGAAATTTAGGTTTTTTTGAATTCAGTCGAGATCCGATTTGTGTCAAAATTGCATTTTAAACTTGACTGGAGATTCCTTGCTACGAGACAAGCACAAAAATACAAACTAGAGGCCAAATCAAAGTTGCACACGCCCACACGCGGTGCCAGAAGCTTCTGCGTGTGTCCCCACTGGCATCACGCGCCGCCAGCTGTCGGAGAACTCTTTCACGCGCCTCCATGCTCCAACAGGGCTCCGGGTCATCGAACTAGGTTTGGGTTCTTGACTGATTTTTCGTGTCAACTTGCGAGTTAGCCCGAGTTGAGCTAAGTCAGAGAGTCAACTCGATGAGTCAGGCCGAGTTACTGAGTTGACTCGCCTAAGTTCAAGTTAACGGAGACCATTAACGGCATCAGCCCCGACGGAGGATATTCCATTAAGGTCGACGGAATATTCTGTTTCTGGAGGGAATATTTCAATTTGGAGTTTTCTTCATTTTCGGCCTAATTTTTGCCCTTTTTGGGCTGGACCAGATCTATTCCTAACTATTTCGACCATTTCGGATGCAATGGTGGGCTTCATTTTGTGAGATTCTACTCCAAACATAGAGCAACAAGCTATTTGAGCTAGTGTTAAAGGCGGAATCCATGAAGGATTCAAGTTTCAGTGCAATGATCAAACTTACGGCGACCAACTACACACTTTGGAGACCCCGGATGGAAGATCTCTTAAATTGCAAGGATCTATTCGATCCAATAAAGAGAAAAATGAGTAAAAGCAGCCGCAACACCGAAAAAAGATTAGAAAATGTCAAACAAGAAAACTATTGGTCAGATCAGACAATGGATCGACCATAATGTATTTTATCATGTTACACAGGAAACAGACGCCTACACTCTGTGGCAAAGCTGAGAACATGTATCAGGCCAAACCGCTCAGAATAAGGCTCTCTTAACGAGACGCCTTGTGAATTTGAAGTTGAAAAGCGGCACCTCTGTTGCTGAACACACTAGCGAGTTTCAGAACCTGGTGAACCAACTTTCAATCGTAGTGTTGAATCTTAGCGATAAAGAATAAGCTCTCTTGCTTCTCATTCGCTACCAAATAGCTGGGAGACGTTGGTGGTCTCCCTCAGCAATTCGGCTTCAGACGGCAAACTTACAATGGTGATGGTGATGGATGCCTTGTTTAATGAGGAAGCCAGGAGAAAAGAGGCTGGTAGGACCAGTCACATGCCTTATAATCGAAGGAAGGCACCAACGAAATGGTTGAAGGAACTAGAGGCAAGATGAAATATTTTCACTGTGGCATCGAAGGCCACTTTAAGAAGAATTGCTAGAAGTTACAACAAGAGCAAGGTCAATCCAGCAAATAGTCAAAAAAGGCCGATGGTGAAGCATTAGTCACCATCCAAGAGATTGTGTCTTACTCTCCACCAATGAAGAAGAATGTCTCCATGTTATGAGTCAGGATGCAGAATGGGTGATAAACATAACAGCTTCCTACCATGCCACTCATCGCAGTGATTTCTTTACCATATATAAAGCCGGAGATTATGGTACAGGGAGGATGGGTAACACCAGTTCCTCAAAGATCGCGGGTATTGGCGATGTTCGTATAAAGACAAATATTGGCTATACCATGGTGTTGAAAGATGTTCGACACATGCCGACCTCCGATTAAATTTGATATCCAGGACAGCCCTTGATCGACTGAGCTACGACAACCACTTCGGTAACGGCTTGCTGACACAATGGTTTTTGCCCATGGACATATCTGTAGCACGTTATATAAGACTCATGTGAAGATATGCACTGATAGCCTCAATGCAATTCAAGATGAGGCATCTCCAAATCTGTGGCATGAGAGACTCGGCCACATAGGTGAGAAAAAAGTTGTTTACACTAGCAAAGAAGGCGCTGATTATAGTCAACAAAGGCATAGAGCTAAACCCTTGTGAGCATTGCTTGTTCGGTAAGCAACATCGAGTCTCGTTTAGTACATCTGCCAGTAAAATATCAGAGTTGTTGAGCCTGGTACACTCTGATATATGCGGTCCCTTAGAGGTGGAGTCTTTGGGCGGTAACAGGTATTTTGTTACATTTATTGATGATGCTTCACGTAAAGTGTGGGTGTATTTCTTGAGAACGAAGGACCAAGTTTTTGAACAGTTCAAAAACTTTCACGCTATGGTGGAAAGAGAAACTGGGAAAAAGTTAAAGTGCCTCCGGACAGACAATGGAGGCGAGTACACTTCCAGAGAGTTCAGAGCATACTGCTCTGGCCATGGCATCAGACACGAGAAGACGGTCCCACGCACCCCACGACACAATGGTGTAGCCGAGAGGATGAATCGGACCATTGTAGAACGAACCAGATGTATGCTCAGTATGGCTAAGTTGTCAAAGTTCCATTGTGGTCTGGTCATAAGATCTCCTTCTCTCATCTGAGTGTATTTGGGTGCAAAGCATTTGCACATGTATCCAAGGAGCAGAGGCAGAAGCTTGATGTCAAGTCCACTCCGTGTATTTTTATTGGCTACGGAGATGAAGAATTTGGATACAGACTTTGGGATCCAGAAGCTAAGAAGGTCATCAGAAGCAGGGACGTTGTGTTCCATGAAGCTGAGTTATACGGTAGCTTCAAAAGATCAACAAACCCAGGTGAAAACAGTACAAGTGCTCAAGATACTGTTACAGTCCTGCATTCCAGTCTACCACAGATACTGAAGAAATGCAGGAAGGATCCCCAGAAGAAGAAGAGGAAGTTGATGATGATGAAGAGGGTGTTGAGCAGGGGGAGCAGGTACCCACTCCACCAGAAGCTGCTGAATCATCACAGCAATCAGATGATGAAGAACTTCCTCCAGTTGACGAGCCTCAACAGAACAGATCTGAGAAATCGGTTGCTGATTCCATCACGAAGATATCCGGAATCAGATTATATTCTTCTTACTGATGAGGGGGAGCCAGAAAGTTTTCATGAAGCAAGAGCTCATACAGATAAAGTCAGATGGATTCAAGCTATGCAAGAAGAGATGGGTTCCTTGCAGAAGAATCAGACGTATGAGTTGGTGAAGCTTCCAAAGGGCAAGAGAGCACTGAAGAATAAATGGGTATTCAAGCTGAAGAACGATGGCAAGCAGGTGAAGTACAAAGCTCGTTTGGTCGTCAAAGGTTTTCAATAGAAGAAAGGAGTTGACTTTGACGAGATATTCTCACCTGTAGTGAAGATGACCTCAATTCGAGTTGTACTAGGATTGGTTGCCAGTCTAGACTTGGAGCTTGAACAAATGGATGTGAAGACAACGTTTCTTCACGGAGATCTCAAAGAAGAGATATACATGGAGCAACCAGAAGGTTTTGAAGTTCATGGGAAGGAACACTTGGTCTGCAAGTTAAAGAAGAGCCTCTACGGTCTTAAGCAGGCTCCCCGACAGTGGTACAAAAAGTTTGACTCGTTTATGGTGAGTCATGACTACAGAAGGACTGCTGGACCAGTGTGTGTATATTCGCAAATTCCCAGATGGTAATTTCGTTACTCTACTGCTTTATGTTGATGATATGCTGATAGTTGGACAAGATGCATCCATAATCAGCAAGTTGAAGACAGATCTCTCTAAGTTCTTTGACATGAAGGACTTAGGACCAGCCCAGCAGATATTGGGCATGAAGATTGTTCGTGACAGGAAAGCTAAGAAGCTATGGTTGTCACAGGAGAGATATGTTGAACAAGTGATCAAAAGGTTCAACATGGAAAGTGCTAAGCCAGTCAGTAATCCACTGGCTAGTCATTTTAAATTGAGCAAGAGCTCGTGTCCCTCATCGAGGGAAAAGGTTGAAGAGATGGCTGCAGTCCCCTACTCTTCAGCTGTTGGTAGTCTTATGTACGCAATGGTGTGTACGAGACCTGACATCGCTCACGCTGTGGGAGTCGTGAGCCGATTTCTTTCCAACCCAGGAAAGGAACATTGGGAAGCGGTCAAGTGGATTCTCAGGTACCTTAAAGGTACGTCAAAGCTATGTTTGTGCTTTGGGGGAGCTGATCCTGTCTTGGAAGGATATACAGACTCAGATATGGCTGGTGATCTTGATGGAAGAAAATCTACATCAAGTTTCATTTACACATTTTCTGGGGGAGCTGTCTCATGGCAGTCCAGATTACAGAAATGTGTGGCTTTATCCACAACAGAAGCAGAGTACATTGCTGTAGCGGAAGCTGGGAAGGAAATGTTGTGGTTAAAGCGGTTTCTCCAAGAGTTGGGAATCAGTCAGAAGGAATACAAGGTACATTGTGATAGTCAGAGTGCTCTGGACTTGAGCAAGAATTCAATGTACCATTCCTGCACAAAACATATTGACATTCGCTATCATTGGATACGCGAGGTGATGGAGCAACAACTATTGAAGCTTGTGAAGATCCACACAAAAGAGAATCCAGCAGACATGTTGACGAAGGTGGTCACTCGTGAAAAGCTCGAGCTATGTAGAGACATAGCTGGGATGGACACCTCCAACTGATTGATGTCAGGACACATTCTCCTCTTGTGGGTATGGAGGGGGAGAATTGTAGGCTTCTTGTTCCATACCAACAAGTCAAGATTTGCAGGCGGCAAATCTTGCAGCGCGCATGCAACTCCATTAAATGCAGTCAGCGTGCAGTTCAACAAGATTTGCAGTAGCTGTTGCAAAACAAACTTTTGTTTACACTTTTCCTTCCTCTATAAATGTAACGTGAATGAGAGAATATGGTGCGAAGTTCAGTGAGTGAAACTGAAAGAATGAGAAAGAGAGGTGCTGCAGAGAGGCTGTGAGAGTTGAGAGTTGTAAATTGGTTTATTGAAATCAAAGTTCTCTTCTCTGTGGACGTAGGCAACATTGCCGAACTGCATTATGTATTTGTGGTTTCCATTATGTGCTCAACAACTGGGACCTAGCAGAAAGCTAGACCAGTGTGGACTTGGAATTGTCGTTGGCCACGGCGCGCATACCATTGTGATTCCTTTCTTTCTGTACCTCATCAGATCACAATCGGGATAGACACATCAAAAGCATCGCTGGGACTGTCAGTCATGACCCAGATAAACTCTGATCAGTCGGCCATAAATGATTGTGAAAACAATATCTCGAGATTTTTATGTATTTCAGCCCCCCACCTTTGACTATTTCCTTTTGCGCGCCCCATACAAATCAGGACCGCCTTATGCTTTTAGCACTTATTTGTCTCTTGATCAGTCTGTTCAATTATTATTAGCTACTAGTCGCATGCTGCACAGATAGAGGGAGAGTTCCATACGATATCATAGAAGGGGAAGCTCAAGGTAACGCCGGCATGAAGAGAGTCCTCCTAATATTGAACTGTGTCCTGTTAGCTATAGGCAACTGCGGCGGTCCATTGATAATGCGCCTTTACTTCGTCCACGGCGGCAAGCGAGTGTGGCTCTCTAGCTGGCTCGAAACCGGTGGCTGGCCCATCGTGCTTCTTCCCCTCATAGGCACCTACTTTCACCGCCGGGCCACCCTCGGGCCAAGAACCAAACTCTTCTACATGAAGCCACCTCTGTTCGTTGCCTCCGCCGTTATAGGAATCATCACCGGCTTCGATGACTATCTTTATGCCTACGGCGTGGCGCGCCTTCCCGTTTCGACATCTTCGTTGGTCATTGCCAGTCAGCTTGCTTTCACGGCAGGCTTTGCTTTCCTTTTGGTGAAGCAGAAGTTCACCTCCTATTCGATCAACGCAGTGTTCTTGCTTACCATCGGAGCGGGTATTTTGGCGCTGCACACGAGTAGTGACCGTCCGAAGGGGGAATCGAAGAAGGAGTATTTAGCCGGCTTTTTCATGACAGTGGGAGCGGCGGCGCTATATGGGTTTGTGTTGCCGTTGGTGGAGTTGACATATAAGAAGGCCAAGCAGGCGGTCACGTATCCGCTGGTGATGGAGATTCAGATGGTGATGTCTGTGTTTGCTACACTTTTCTGCACCGTAGGGATGCTGATCAACAATGACTTCAAGGTACGCTGGCTTCTCTAGTCTCTCTCTTACCGGCCAAATCCCATTTCTATTTTTTCTCTCTGATGTTATCTTTTCCTGACTCGTGAGGTTGGCAGTACAAGGCCACAAAAAATTGTCAGGTACTCATCTAGGAAAAAGAAAAAGAACAAGAAAAAAATGCATGGTGATGGACCACTCTAAAACGTGACTTGGGGTTCTTTGATTAGAGAGAGAGAGAGAGAGACTGAAAGATGCATATAACAAGAACGAATTTAAACCGGATCAAAGAGATCAAAAGCGTAACGACAGAGAATACTCCTATGTTATAGCTAGAAATATCTGATGAAGTAAGCATTTCTAGGTAATTCCAAGAGAAGCGAGGGAATTCGGTCTCGGGGAGACGAAGTACTACGTGGTGCTCTTATGCAGTGCAATTATTTGGCAGGGCTTCTTTATGGGAGCAGTGGGAGTCATCTTCTGTGGCTCGTCTTTGCTATCTGCTATTGTGATTGCGGTTCTGCTCCCAGTGACAGAGATCCTAGCTGTTATTTTCTACAAAGAAAAATTTCAACCGGAAAAAGGAGTTTCTCTGGCCCTTTCTCTGTGGGGCTTTCTCTCGTACTTCTATGGAGAGAAAAAACACAGCAAGAAAAAGCAACTCCCCCAAGAGACGGAAATGCATCAAATTCCCAATCCATGATACCAGAGAACAAGTATTTTCCTGATTTTCCCAAGTGGGTTATAGGTCTGAAAGTAGTTTGGGTGCAGGCAGGGGTGTGGATTAGTTACCAGAATCTGGTATTTTATATGGTTTTTGTTTGTAAAATTTTGGGATGTTAGCTAAAATTTTATTATGGCTAAATGTTTAGAGTGTACAAAATTTTAGTTCTAAAGTCCATGTTAATCTGGGCAACCTTTTACTTTGGAAATAGTACTGTTATTACACTGAGACGGGGACATCCAGTGTGTCCTATTTTCTTATCTCTACGAAAAGAATAGTGCACCTGATTCAGTTTTCATTCTTTTCTGAGTTGGAGGGGTGAGGTTGATCTCGAACAGAGATAGATACACTTGGTGATAGATACACCCACCAAGTGTATCCCAATATTATAAGGTTAATATTGTGACAGCATCCTCATCCTTGCTGCTAAGTCATAACACAAGCAATCATTTGCCTCTTTAATGGTACCTTTATCTCGGCACACCTTGTGTCTTTTACCACAGGTTCTGGGGAAAGGATCACCAAGGAATCTTTCTTTTTCCGCATGACAAACAGTGAAAGAAGAAAAACAAAAAGAGAAGAGAAGAGAAGATACTTTTAAATGGGTAGATTGATTACTTTAATGGTTTAAAGAAAAGTAATGAATAACTTATTGGAATATGTACAACATTCCAAATTAGAGGCCCTGCACATTTAGATGCAGTTTTCATACTGTTGTGCGCACGATTTAGCCAAGTGGTGATCATTCATGTATAAAATAAGAGACTCAACAAGATCACGGCAAGACCTCAGTCCTCATACACACAGATAATGAACAGAGATAATCAGAACAAAACAAAAAACCGGCAGGACCACAATCCTGTCCGTGTTGACTCAATCGTTTAATTTGTACCTACCGCGCCCATATCATCATTTCCTTCTTTTACTCTATCAACACTCGGATCACCTTCTGACCCACCTGCAGATCCATGAGAGATTGTTTCAATCCCTTCATATATTTAATATTTCTCGACAGGTTGTAGTTTACCTTTTTACAGGTAATTCCAGGATAACAAGCCTTTTTTATGTATAAATTAGTTGGAGCAAATATCTTACAGGGTGTTTGAAAATAAATTTTTGTTAAAATTTTAGGAGTGGATGAAAAAGTGAGGAGTAAAAATAAAAAAGTGAACAAAAAAAATTTAAAAAAAATTGAAAAAGAAAATGAAGAGAGATAAATTTTTATAATGATAATAAAATTTTAGGGGGTAAAATTTTAAGAAAATAAACGCTTTTTTTTAGATATCTTCTTTAGCGACTCTTATACCATCAAATTCTGTGTAATTCCTCTCATTCACCACTAAAGATTACAGTCCCTGTATGTGCCCTGTATGTGCCAACAAAACATACACTGTTAAAACTCCCTACGAAAATGTTCGTAAGGATTAACATTAATGTCGGAGAAGAAAAGCTGATTTTCAGTAGAAATTCTTCAGCAGAAATGCATTTTGTAATGAAACTTAAAGCTACCAACTAATTTCGAACCTTGGATTGATTGGCCTGAATGCAATTCTGACAGGATTAAAGACCATATCTGTATAGAACCCGGTGGTCGACCACAGATTCCGTACGTCTTCCAACAACCAGAAAAACTTCTGTTGATCTCTCGCTTAAACTCGGTGGTCCGAGTTTTGTTTTTGGGCGATACACTGATTCTGAATCCGTGCAGAGAATCTGACGGTCCTTTTTCTTTTTCAATTGTAAATATTAAATTACATGACTAGACAGAAATTATTTGATGTAATTTTTTAATAAAAATATTAAAATTTAGTGAAAAATAATAAAAATAGAATTTTTGTTAGAATTTTTTTATTGAAGTTTGTATATTTTTTGAAATTTTGGATCTTCTTTTTATGAATTTTGCTGAATACTGTGATATTGTGAAATTCCCGGTGGCATCGACCATCTTAGACCGCTAACGTCCCTTCCATACAAACTCTCAAAGAGAAAATCTTTAAAACTGTTGATCGACTCTCGCTTGGAACCCGGTGGTCCGAGATTTGTTTGGTCGATACACTTGATTTGAGATCGTGCAGAGATTGAACGTCCATTTCTTTTCATTGGTAATATTAATTCATGAAGTTTTTATAGATGCTGTGTAGAAAAACGTTTGAATTGATGTATTTTGGAATTTACTAAAATTAGTTAGAATATTTCCATGATGTATTTTTTATAAAACTTTAAATAAATTAGTGAAAAATACCTTTATTTTTTGAGAATTTTTGGATCTTCTTTTCTATGTAATTTTGCCTAATAGTAACATTATTTTTTGAATATGCAGTGTGTCAAACCAACTGACGATTAATCTCACTGATAAAATGATTAAATTCCCAGGAACAAGACTTTTTGTTAATGACCATCTTCTTTTTATGAATTTTGCTGAATACATTATTTTTTAGAATATTTTTACAAACCACCCGATTACTTCTCTTGATAAAATTGTGAAATTCCCGACAAGACTTTTTGTTAAACATCCCAATAGCATCGCTTCTTCAAAATAAAAAATAAAAAACGAAAAGAAAACGAATCTTAGATTTATTTTTGGCTAAATAAATGAATCTTAAATTTTGTAAATTAATTAAGTAGGGTTTGGCTAACTTATAGGAAGTTAAGAGAATAACAAATAAAAAACCTCCTTTAAAATTATAATTTCCAGCAAAAATGATAATAAAATAAGGAAATAAGCGGAATATGTACTTTTGAATTAAAAAATACAAACTCTCAAACCTGGAGAAAATCTTTAAAACGTAGTTGAAACTAGCGGGGAAAGAAAAGGCGCATGGACCAGGACATCAGGTTTGTGGACCAGTGGGTCGCTTTCTGGACTTCAACATTGTTTTGCGGATAGAGATATCAGAGAGAGAGAGAGAGAGAGAAACGTCGTAGCTTTGAGTTGAGGTCAGCGCGGCAGTGGAGCAAGTTAGGTCCGCGGTAGTCGGCTGAGAGAGAGAGGGAGGACTAGGAGGGAGACTGCGTCACGGATGAACCAAACCTGATATCATGGGGACGTTTGCTTCAAAATACATTCCGTAGTTTACGCTACTTCGCGAGAGTACAAACGCCACAAATTTTTTCTCCTTCAAAAATCCAGACGTTTTCCTGGCGCGCGCGTTTGACTTGTTTATAGATTGTTTCAATCCCTTCATATATTTAATATTTCTCGACAGGTTGTAGTTTACCTTTTTACAGGTAATTCCAGGATAACAAGCCTTTTTTATGTATAAATTAGTTGGAGCAAATATCTTACAGGGTGTTTGAAAATAAATTTTTGTTAAAATTTTAGGAGTGGATGAAAAAGTGAGGAGTAAAAATAAAAAAGTGAACAAATAAACGCTTTTTTTTAGATATCTTCTTTAGCGACTCTATACATCAAATTCTGTGTATTCCTCTCATTCACCACTAAAGATTACAGTCCCTGTATGTGCCCTGTATGTGCCAACAAAACATACACTGTTAAAACTCCCTACGAAAATGTTCGTAAGGATTAACATTAATGTCGGAGAAGAAAAGCTGATTTTCAGTAGAAATTCTTCACAGAAATGCATTTTGTAATGAAACTTAAAGCTACCAACTAATTTCGAACCTTGGATTGATTGGCCTGAATGAATTCTGACAGGATTAAAGACCATATCTGTATAGAACCCGGTGGTCGACCACAGATTCCGTACGTCTTCCAACAACCAGAAAAACTTCTGTTGATCTCTCGCTTAAACTCGGTGGTCCGAGTTTTGTTTTTGGGCGATACACTGATTCTGAATCCGTGCAGAGAATCTGACGGTCCTTTTTCTTTTTCAATTGTAAAATTAAATTACATGACAGTTTTATATGTTTTTGTGTAAAAATTGTTGAATTGATGTAATTTTTGGAATTTATAAAAAAATATCAGAAATTATTTGATGTAATTTTTTAATAAAAATATTAAAATTAGTGAAAAATAAAAAAATAGAATTTTTGTTAGAATTTTTTTATTGAAGTTTGTATATTTTTTGAAATTTTGGATCTTCTTTTTATGAATTTTGCTGAATACATTATTTTTTAGAATATTTTTACAAACCACCCGATTACTTCTCTTGATAAAATTGTGAAATTCCCGACAAGACTTTTTGTTAAACATCCCAATAGCATCGCTTCTTCAAAATAAAAATCGAATCTTAGATTTATTTTTGGCTAAATAAATGAATCTTAAATTTTGTAAATTAATTAAGTAGGGTTTGGCTAACTTATAGGAAGTTAAGAGAATAACAAATAAAAAACCTCCTTTTAAATTATAATTGCCGGCAAAAATGATAATAAAATAAGGAAATAAGCGGAATATGTACTTTTGAATTAAAAAATACAAACTCTCAAACCTGGAGAAAATCTTTAAAACGTAGTTGAAACTAGCGGGGAAAGAAAAGGCGCATGGACCAGGACATCAGGTTTGTGGACCAGTGGGTCGCTTTCTGGACTTCAACATTGTTTTGCAGTATCAGAGAGAGAGAAGAGAGAGAAACGTCGTAGCTTTGAGTTGAGGTCAGCGCGGCAGTGGAGCAAGTTAGGTCCGCGGTAGTCGGCTGAGAGAGAGAGGGAGGACTAGGAGGGAGACTGCGTCACGGATGAACCAAACCTGATATCATGGGGACGTTTGCTTCAAAAACATTCCGTAGTTTACGCTACTTCGCGAGAGTACAAACGCCACAAATTTTTTCTCCTTCAAAAATCCCGTTCCTGGAATTGCGAACGGCGTTTGACTTGTTTCGTATAGGTGCATTGCCGGCTTGTGTAAATAAAAAAATAAAAAACAAAAACTGTTGTTACGCAAAGTTCACCACTAATTCTATATCTAGACAGTCATTATAACAGTGTTTTATTTGAAACGTTAATAGGAATATTCCCCTTGAACAGAATGTGGATATATATATATCTCTTTATTATATATATGGAGGCTGGCCATTGCTGTTTCAACGACGTTGATTAATATTATGGTTTTGCTTGCTATATGTAAATTTCGCACTTAATCGAAAAATCAGTTCCTCCTGGTTCACAAAAGATCTTGAACTCACAGACTAGTTGTTTAGCAGTACGAGACCGAGAATAATGCCCGCTCAGACTTTACATCTTTAAATCATTTTTCGATTAATAAAATTACGTAGTTTTGAAAAAAAAAAATTAAAAATTTTTAAGATATTACCCAAATTAGGATTCAAAAAGAAGAAGAAGAAGAGAGTTGTAAGGAATCTAATTAGGTTAAGGGTTGACCAGATAAGGGGGGACGATAGGAGTAAGATACGGGCGGGTGGTGGGTGGATTAGGATTAGAGGAATATGCTTTATCAACACTAAAAGGCAACCCGCATATACGTACTGCAAAACATGAGAAAGAAACATAAAAATTGATTAGGACTGTTTGGATTAGAATTTAGATAACTCTGTAATTAATTTTATGGTTAGTCAAAGGGCTTGAAGTTGTTTCCGTGTAAGCTTCCTATATATTCCTGTTGGATTACAGTGCTATAGAGTAAATTAGAAACATTAATATAGTCTCGTATGCAGAAGCTTAGATTGACCTATTGGAACAAGTGTAGCATGGTTCATACTGTAACAGAGTCCATATATTTGTGTGCAGTGTTTAGCGTGTCTCTATGCATGTATTGGAGTGCACGCATGTATATATATAAGTATAGGGAAAGCTCATTGGCCACCACGCTGACTTCGAAGGGGCTTATATATTTTTTGAGTTCTACTTGTGAAACAAAACTCCGTTTCGTTTAAGTAATTGGGAAGAAAATCTCGACAAAAAATATCTATTTTGTTCCGAAACGGAAAACTCTGTCCGACCATGATTAGGACTTATAAATTATAGTTTCCCGTAAACTTCTCAAGAACAAACTAGGATATAATATCCCAAGAAACTAACGCTAGCACAATGCTAGACCAGTGGAATCTTGGATTGTGGTCGTTCACCACATACGATTAAAGTAGTTCCTTTCTGTACCTCGTCTCTACCTCATCAAATCCCAATCGGGGTAGATATATCAAAAGCAACTCCCTGGAATTGTGGGTGAGGATGGTAACACAAATTCGAATAAGCCCTAAAGATCAGAACTCTCGACTTTGCCAGGCTATATATTACCTTAAGTTCCTCAATACGTATCTGGACCTATAAATCCGTTCATCTCTGTTCGTTCGATTCTTATCCCTCGGCGAATCACAAACGGAGAAACACACCAGATAGAGAGAGGGGTCCGCTGCCATGGAAGTGGAAGCTCAAGGTAACAACGCAATGAAGAAGATCCTTCTCATACTAAACTTAATCCTATTAGCTATTGGCGGTTGCGGCGGTCCATTGATAATGCGTCTCTACTTCATCCACGGCGGCAAGCGAGTGTGGCTCTCGAGTTGGCTCGAAACCGGTGGCTGGCCCATCATGCTCGTACCCCTCATAGTCTCCTACTTTCACCGCCGGGCCACCCAGGGGCCGAGAACCGAAGTCTTTTTTATGAAGCTACCTCTGTTCGTTGCCTCAGCCGTTATAGGAATCCTTACCGGCGTCGATGACTACCTCTATGCCTACGGCGGGGCACGCCTTCCCGTTTCGACCTCTTCTTTGATCATTGCCAGTCAGCTTGCTTTCACGGCAGGCTTTGCTTTCCTTCTGGTGAAGCAGAAATTCACCTCCTACTCTACGAACGCAGTGGTCCTGGTGACTATAGGAGCGGGCGTTTTGGCTATGCACGCGAGCAGTGACCGTCCGAACGGCGAATCCAATAAGCAGTATTGGGCCGGGTTTTTCATGGTGCTGGGAGCCGCGGCCCTATATGGATTTGTGCTGCCGTTGGTCGAGTTGACGTATAAAAAGACCAAGCAAGCTGTTACGTATTCGCTGGTGATGGAGTTCCAGATGGTGATGTCTTTATTTGCTACTCTATTCTGCACCATAGGGATGCTGATCAACAAGGACTTCAAGGTACGTACGTAGGTCTCCGTCAAAACATATATATATTAATTCCTCATAAATTTATTTCCTAATTTTTCTTTAGATTGGCAGTTCACCGTCAGAAATGTTTGTTAAGTATTTATGAAAATAAACATTCCCTATTAATGGCAGCCAGGAATTATATTTATGGGGAATATATTTTGCAGGCAATTCCAAGAGAAGCGAGGGAATTCGGGCTCGGGGAGTTTAAGTACTATTTTGTGCTAGTATGTAGTGCGATTATTTGGCAAGCTTTCTTTATGGGAGCGATAGGAGTCATCTTCTCTGCCTCGTCTTTGCTATCTGGCATTGTGATGGCGTGTCTACTCCCAGTGACAGAGATCCTAGCTGTTGTTTTCTACAGCGAAAAATTTAAAGCGGAAAAAGGAGTTGCTCTGGCACTCTCTCTTTGGGGCTTTATTTCCTACTTTTACGGAGAAATGAAACACAGTAAGAAAAATCAGCCAACGTCTGAAGAGACAGAAAGTGTTGACCTAATTCCCGAGCCATGACATATACAAGGGAAGAAGAGCGTCTAATTTATTTTCAATGACGCCTGCACGACTCCAGCTGGTTACTCGAATCTGAGGAGACAAGCTGTATGTCCTCTTTAGTCGTCTAGATCTAAGAAGAAATCAAACAGCTCAGGATTCTAATCTCCACAAGAAATGTAACTCCGTTTTTTACGCTTTCTCATTTGAAATTCGTAACCGAAACTTTTTTTTTTTTACCTTTTCTTGGTTGGAGGAGCTGTCATTGCTAGCTAATGAATTTGACAGATAACATTCAAATTACGCACTTCTATTTGTTTCTGTTCATGAGAGTCTCTCAAAGAACTGTTTGTATGCCTTTTATCAACAAAACTGGTATACATAATTATAAAAAGCAGCATCCCTGTTTCATTGAAGACGACGGGCCAGATATCCGCCATCAAAATATGTATTTAATATATATGTTTATGTGCGTGCATTTATATGAATACCTTGATAATTGGGTATCTAATTACTCAGTCTCATGAACCTTGTTACTCGTGTCCATAGGCCAATCCAACTGCTATCTACAGGAAAAAGCTCGTTGGCCACTGGCTAGCGCTGCCTTTGCAGGGCCTTATTTATTTATTTATTTACTTTTTGAAGAAAATTACTTCTAGTACTCATGGTTATGAGACAAAAGTCCATATATATCATTGAAATTGGGAAGAAAATTTGACAGATCATGTTTCTCCACTCCTGTTCAGAAATGGAAGAATCTGCATGTCGAATAATTAATGATTAGAACTTATAAGCTATAGTTTCGCATAAACTTTTCGAGCACAAGCAACCAATAATATCCCAAGAAGCGAGCACAATGTTAATTGGTCGTTGAACTAAGACCTAGCTTAGTGCTACACCAGTGGAATCTTAAATTGTGGTCGGTCGCCACATACCAAAGTAGTTCCTTTCTGTCACAAGCAACTCGCTGGAAACTGTGGGTGAACATAGTAAGACAAATTCGCATTGGCCCAAAAAAAAAAAAAACTCTCGGCTTTGCCAAGCTATTTAATTACCTTTGCTTGACACTTATTTGTCGCCCTTTTATCTCTGTCCGTTCAATTGTTATTCTCGGCAACTCACAAACAGAGAAACACAAAAGAGAGAAGGGAACTGGAAGCTAGCTCGAGGTAAACACAAAAGAGAGAAGGGAGCTGGAAGCTGGAAGCTTGAGGTAACACGACAATGAAAAAGGTCCTTTTAATACTGAACTGCATCCTATTATCTATTGGCAATTGCGGCGGTCCATTGATAATGCGCCTCTACTTCATCCACGGCGGCGAGCGAGTGTGGCTCTCGAGCTGGCTCGAAACCGGTGGCTGGCCCATCATGCTCCTTCCCCTCATAGTCGCCTACTTTCGCCGCAGGGCCACCCAGGGGCCAAGAACCCAAGTCTTCTTTATGAAGCCACCTCTGTTCGTTGCCTCAGCCGTTATAGGTATCCTCACCGGCTTCGATGACTACCTGTATGCTTACGGAGGGGCACGCCTTCCCGTTTCGACCTCTTCTTTGATCATTGCCAGTCAGCTTGCTTTCACGGCAGGCTTTGCTTTCCTTCTGGTGAGGCAGAAGTTCACCTCCTACTCCATCAACGCAGTGGTCTTACTGAGTGTAGGAGCTGGTGTTTTGGCTATGCACACGAGTAGTGACCGTCCGAAGGGCGAATCCAGTAAGGAGTATTTAGCCGGGTTTTTCATGACGCTCGGAGCGGCGGCCCTATATGGGTTTGTGCTGCCGTTGGTGGAGTTGACGTATAAGAAGACCAAGAAAGCAGTTACATATTCGCTGGTGATGGAGTTTCAGATGGTGATGTCTTTGTTTGCTACTATATTTTGCACCATAGGGATGCTGATCAACAAGGACTTCGAGGTACATAGCTCTCTGTCAGTATATGATCTCTTGCCGCTCAAAATGCCTTCGTGATATTAATAAACATCCCATAGGAATACTCATGATCTATATATTTTGCAGGCGATTCCAAGAGAAGCGGGGGAATTCGGTCTCGGGGAGACAAAGTACTATTTGGTTCTAGTGTGGAGTGCGATTATTTGGCAAGCTTTCTTCATGGGAGCGATAGGAGTCATCTTCTCTGCCTCGTCTTTGCTATCTGGTATTGTGATTGCGTCTCTACTCCCAGTGACAGAGATCCTAGCTGTTGTTTTCTATAAAGAACAATTCAAAGCGGAAAAAGGAGTTTCTCTGGCACTTTCTCTTTGGGGCTTTATTTCCTACTTTTATGGAGAGATGAAACACAGCAAGACAAAGAAGCTCACCCAAGAGACAGAAACGCTTCAAATTCCCAATCCATGATATGTAAAAGGGAAGAAGAACTCACTTAATTAATTGACGCAGGCATGACTCTGTCTCTGCGTCACTCGTATCTGATCATTTTCACTTGGCAAACCTCTCAACTGGGATTCCGTTTTGTCGTCTATTCTGAGAAGAAAACTGCTCATGATTCTAATTTCCATAAGAACTTAGAAATATCGAAATAAATTTGTAATAGAATTTTTTTTTCTTTTCTTTTTTGCTTTTTACTTGTGTTTGTTTTTTATGAAATAATTATGCTCGACATAATACTTTAAAGAGTTTTAGGGCTTGGTGACCTTCATAACCACCTCAACAGCCCATTAAGGAGATTAAACCCTTGTTGGGTTCTCTGTCCATCTCTCCCAATAAGATTGCACCTCTTCGGATCTATACAAACAAGGTACACCCCACTAATTGATGAAATTTAGATTACTAGCTCTCATATCATTATTTTATAATCTTTCTGACTTAGCATCGAAAAGGAGTTCTCTTTTACAAATTCAAACATTAGTCGAGTTTGCTGATGCGTTCTATTACTTGATGATTTTTGACATCATCAGTTGACGTCATCTGTGGGTGACAAGTTCTATACGGATTAAATTTATTCCTACATTTTAATGGAGATACAGTTTTTGGAGGTCAAATCATGAGTCAAGGGTTTTTTTTTTTTAATTCTGGCAGTCTGTTAGGAGGAATGATTTTAATGGGCAATAAACAATGAAAATGAACAGTTATTGCTGCAACCACTATCAGTGGCCCTCGCTTCAAGAGCACCAAAAGGAACCATTAGTAAAGAAGTATATCGTAAGGGTGGGACTCACCCAAAAGAAAACGCATCATACGGGAAGGGAACCTGAATGAATGAAAAAGCATCAACCATTTTACAAGCCCAAATAATTACAGAACTGAAGTGAAGACGAGAAGTTTAAACAAAATTTATCAAGGCATCGTTGCTTCCACCGCAATAACTAAATGCCATTTGACCCCACTATAACGATCAAAAAGTGCCCGCGGGCCAGTGCCAAAAGAATCACGTGGGCAATAACTCAACTTCCAGAAGGACTGAGAGACACTTCCTGAGCTTTCCAAAATGGCTTGTCCATCTTTAGTATAAGAAACAGACTCTGGTCACAACTAAACAAATTGGCATGAAAAGTCCCCTACATATCACCAAATCACTTCTGAACTCTTGAAAACGAGCACTTTTAAACAGCTACACCCTCACAAAAGTTTAATGCTGATAAAAAAGCTCTTAATTCATCATTAGACATGAGTATGCAGTCCAAAGCTTGCCTATCTTTATGAATGGAAAATCCCACCTGTTGGTAAGGCTTAGTTGGGAGACCCAAGGTTCAAAATCCGTTTGCATGCCAACCACTAACTCTGACCTTTACCCAACACCAACTGCTAGAGAAAGGAAAACATTTTAAAATTCTGTTCCAAGGCCAAAAAGATCAGTCACATTAAGAAGTTATCAGAGTCAAGTTCTGCCAGCTTTCAGCAGATTAAGAAAATCAGTGTGAAAGAATAAGGATTGAAGTCTAAACAATTAAATGAATTTTATTATGATTATAAACTAAAAATAACTTGTTCTATACACCAACATTATGAGTATAGAAACATGGGACTTAAAACCAAAATGCTCCCCATAAATCGAGAATGGGAAAAAAAGAAGTGTAAAGAATGATTGTATACCTTTTATCAACTAAACTGGTATAACAAAGGCAGCATCCCTGTTCATCGAGGATGAGCCCAGATAATCGCCATCAAAATCAACTAGTCTCAGCATTTAGCCCATGATTTTCTTCAGGAACAGAAGGATCAGCACGATTACGGATAGTTCAAGCATAAACTGTCAAGAATTGGCTGCCACCTGTAATTTCAACCAGTAGATAGCTGCTGATAAAGCCTGTTATCCATTTCAGGATCTTCATTACAGTCAGAAGAGTGACTAAAGGAACCAACAATCTCCAGTCAAACATGCACCCAACTGATCTTTGGTGACTTTAGTATGAATAATTTTAAGGTATAACTGCTTTCAACCCTATCACGATACTAATAATTATCTAGTATGCAACAACATATCCCATCTTTTGAAGCAACAAAGATTTGATGAACTGCGCATATACCAACTTGATTTGACTTGTTTTGAGCACGTTTAAAGCTCATATAAATATCCTATACATACTTACGAGGACACCTGAGATCCATGGGAAAAGGGAAAAAAAAAACCAATGCAACTTCAACAAATGAGATTAAACTGAAACTTGCCTTACACCTCGTGTCATAGCACCCTTAACCGATAATTCCTTTTTTAGCACCCTTGACGGGTAATTCCTTTTTATCACTTCTCTCTCTTTCTCCACTTGAGACAACATATTCGAAGAGATTAAATTCCTTCTTGAAAAATAAATCAGTCATCCGTGTCTGTCACATTATAAGGTCTCTTAAAGTTAGAAAATAAATTTTTGTCAAGTCTCTCACTTCTCTATCTCAATTGTTAGTTCTCCATATCTCTCTGACACTATTTTCCTTTGCAGTTTCCTTCGCCTTTCATAAGGTACAAAGACTCCCAAGTCCCAATCCCGCAATCACCAATCAACACCAACTCCTCTTCTGAATCCACAAAAGGTTGACAAGTAGTTACTACAGGACTCACACCGTCTCCGCTTACCTCTGTCAGTCAAACCCACCTAAGTCAACTCCGCCCATTTCTATCAAACAATAACAATACCAAATCCAAATTTGAAGTTCTCAGACCAATGCTCTAGCATAATGGCTTTAAGTTCATTGGTGTGTCTTTGCCGAGTTCGTGCAGTGACTGTTTTGGCTGAGTTCGTGGTATTCATATAACATGTGAGAGTCTGGATTGATTTTCAGCCTTCTTTATCTTTCTGGTATATGTATTTTATTTACTTTTCTATTAGATGACTGGTTTTGTGTATATCATTATTTCACCTTTTCTGAGCAGAGCTAGAGCTTGAAACTTCACCTCCGAAGCTCGGCTTGATTAAAACCCTACCAAATCATAACTCAAATGGAAAACCAAACTAACGTGTATCGATGGCTTAACATTTTCTTTAATTTTTCTTTACTTTTTTGTCCTTTTTCTTTCTGATACTGCAGATCTAGACCTAGTATACTTCAGCTCTTTATGCCTAACACAGTGGTCTCCTAACTACCAAATGATGCTTAACATGCTGAGCAACTACAACAAATAAAACACTCACCAATTTCCTTCAGTAGAGTTACTGTTTGGATGACTTATTTCTTCCTTTGCAAATTCTTCAAGTAGAGCACGTTGCCGTTCATTGAGTTCTCTGAGAAAGAGAACAAACAGTACAAAAGTGAATTAATACTGCTTACAAAGGCAAACTAGCTCCACTCAAAAAGAGATCAAAGAAGACACAATAAATACATTTAATAACAAATTCTCGTATTATAATGGGATGTAAGATTCAATATAAATCTTTGCAAAGAGTCCATTATGTAACAGTTCTTTGAAAATTGGGTGACAATACAAGCACATACATTAGGAAGCTAAATGATCAGCATCCAGCATATACAACATCAGTAGACTCCAGCAGAAACAAACTTGCAAGGTACAATGCATAAGATTTGAGTAGAAGTTGACTATAATACACCACAAAGGGAACAAAAAATGGAAAATCGATGATAACTTATGCGGTAGACTTATCACTTAGAACAAAAAAAATATGTGGTAGACTTATCAACCATTTTACAAGCCCAAATAATTACAGAACTGAAGCATGAAGACGAGAAGTTTAAACAAAATTTATCAAGGCATCGTTGCTTCCACCGCAATAACTAAATGCCATTTGACCCCACTATAACGATCAAAAAGTGCCCGCGGGCCAGTGCCAAAAGCAAATTATCACGTGGCAAAGCAATAACTCAACTGCTCCAGAAGGACTGAGAGACACTTCCTGAGCTTTCCAAAATGGCTTGTCCATCTTTAGTATAAGAAACAGACTCTGGTCACAACTAAACAAATTGGCATGAAAAGTCCCCTACATATCACCAAATCACTTCTGAACTCTTGAAAACGAGCACTTTTAAACAGCTACACCCTCACAAAAGTTGGCCAAGGGCATAATGCTGATAAAAAAGCTCTTAATTCATCATTAGACATGAGTATGCAGTCCAAAGCTTGCCTATCTTTGCCGAAAAATGAATGGAAAATCCCACTAAGGCTGTTGGTAAGGCTTAGTTGGGAGACCCAAGGTTCAAAATCCGTTTGCATGCCAACCACTAACTCTGACCTTTACCCAACACCAACTGAGAGAGAGACAGAAGAGCTAGAGAAAGGAAAACATTTTAAAATTCTGTTCCAAGGCCAAAAAGATCAGTCACATTACTAGAAGTTAAGCATCAGAGTCAAGTTCTGCCAAAAGAAAGCTTTCAGCAGATTAAGAAAATCAGTGTGAAAGAATAAGGATTGAAGTCTAAACAATTAAATGAATTTTATTATGATTATAAACTAAAAATAACTTGTTCTATACACCAACATTATGAGTATAGAAACATGGGACTTAAAACCAAAATGCTCCCCATAAATCGAGAATGGGAAAAAAAGAAGTGTAAAGAATGATTGTATACCTTTTATCAACTAAACTGGTATAACAAAGGCAGCATCCCTGTTCATCGAGGATGAGCCCAGATAATCGCCATCAAAATCAACTAGTCTCAGCATTTAGCCCATGATTTTCTTCAGGAACAGAAGGATCAGCACGATTACGGATAGTTCAAGCATAAACTGAGGACCTTTTATACGTTCAAGAATTGGCTGCCACCTGTAATTTCAACCAGTAGATAGCTGCTGATAAAGCCTGTTATCCATTTCAGGATCTTCATTACAGTCAGAAGAGTGACTAAAGGAACCAACAATCTCCAGTCAAACATGCACCCAACTGATCTTTGGTGACTTTAGTATGAATAATTTTAAGGTATGAATGCAAGATAACTGCTTTCAACCCTATCACGATACTAATAATTATCTAGTATGCAACAACATATCCCATCTTTTGAAGCAACAAAGATTTGATGAACTGCGCATATACCAACTTGATTTGACTTGTTTTGAGCACGTTTAAAGCTCATATAAATATCCTATACATACTTACGAGGACACCTGAGATCCATGGGAAAAGGGAAAAAAAAAACCAATGCAACTTCAACAAATGAGATTAAACTGAAACTTGCCTTACACCTCGTGTCATAGCACCCTTAACCGATAATTCCTTTTTTAGCACCCTTGACGGGTAATTCCTTTTTATCACTTCTCTCTCTTTCTCCACTTGAGACAACATATTCGAAGAGATTAAATTCCTTCTTGAAAAATAAATCAGTCATCCGTGTCTGTCACATTATAAGGTCTCTTAAAGTTAGAAAATAAATTTTTGTCAAGTCTCTCACTTCTCTATCTCAATTGTTAGTTCTCCATATCTCTCTGACACTATCATTTTCCTTTGCAGTTTCCTTCGCCTTTCATAAGGTACAAAGACTCCCAAGTCCCAATCCCGCAATCACCAATCAACACCAACTCCTCTTCTGAATCCACAAAAAGGTTGACAAGTAGTTACTACAGGACTCACACCGTCTCCGCTTACCTCTGTCAGTCAAACCCACCTAAGTCAACTCCGCCCATTTCTATCAAACAATAACAATACCAAATCCAAATTTGAAGTTCTCAGACCAATGCTCTAGCATAATGGCTTTAAGTTCATTGGTGTGTCTTTGCCGAGTTCGTGCGTAAGTGACTGTTTTGGCTGAGTTCGTGGTATTCATATAACATGTGAGAGTCTGGATTGATTTTCAGCCTTCTTTATCTTTCTGGTATATGTATTTTATTTACTTTTCTATTAGATGACTGGTTTTGTGTATATCATTATTTCACCTTTTCTGAGCAGAGCTAGAGCTTGAAACTTCACCTCCGAAGCTCGGCTTGATTAAAACCCTACCAAATCATAACTCAAATGGAAAACCAAACTAACGTGTATCGATGGCTTAACATTTTCTTTAATTTTTCTTTACTTTTTTGTCCTTTTTCTTTCTGATACTGCAGATCTAGACCTAGTATACTTCAGCTCTTTATGCCTAACACAGTGGTCTCCTAACTACCAAATGATGCTTAACATGCTGAGCAACTACAACAAATAAAACACTCACCAATTTCCTTCAGTAGAGTTACTGTTTGGATGACTTATTTCTTCCTTTGCAAATTCTTCAAGTAGAGCACGTTGCCGTTCATTGAGTTCTCTGAGAAAGAGAACAAACAGTACAAAAGTGAATTAATACTGCTTACAAAGGCAAACTAGCTCCAAAACTCAAAAAGAGATCAAAGAAGACACAATAAATACATTTAATAACAAATTCCTCGTATTATAAAATGGGATGTAAGATTCAATATAAATCTTTGCAAAGAGTCCATTATGTAACAGTTCTTTGAAAATTGGGTGACAATACAAG
>CM025856.1:23769353-23992071 GCA_003952965.2 Morella rubra
GGAATTGTAACTTTAACCTCCTTGATGCCTTCAACCACACCTGATCCTCTGCATGACATACAGCATTCCTACACCAGATGAATAGAAAACAAATAACGTATATTTAATTTTAAATCAAGAATTCAAGCTCAACAGAGTTATTCTCCAAAATTTCCAACAGACCTGAATGATTCTACCAGACCCTTTACAAGTGCCGCACCTGGATGTAAAGGGAGGAATTGTTACCTGGTTGATAATGTAATTTCTATTAGAAAGCAAGAAACGCAAAAACTAAACACCTGTCACACTCCCAAAATAACAGGCAAATGATATTATGCTCAGAACGTGAGTACTTTTGGAATGATTTATCCACTAATCGTCATCAGTGAAGATCATCAAAGGACTTACTCTTCCTATGCCTCTGCAAGTTGGACAAACTCTCGACTTGGCATCAAGAGGATACCCACGGCCATCTGCATCATAAGACAGACAAAAGGAGAAAGAAACTAAGTCATATACCTGGACAACGAAAAGACAATACAGGGTATGATAAGAACAAAGACTGCTTTACTTTAATCATGAAATCAAAAGTTTTACAGTTAAGACTGGCGACGGAAAGTTTTTCATTATTAATCAAGGAGAATAGGTTTCCTGATCAAAATTAAATTCAATTTTTAAGTAAGACATATCCCCCTCCCCCCTCCCCCCCGACACCCTGGAGCAGATGTGCTTACTCTACTGCTATTTAGAGGAAAAAGGATTGTCACCCTTTTTTTTTTATGTGGCCAAGATTTCTTGGAGTTGTTCCCATGGCCTTTTACCATCAACCTTAAGGTTTTTCAGAGACACCTTCTTAAACCAGTCTGGTTGATAGAACAAACTCAATCAAGTTTGTGTGCCACCTTGTTACCACAATGTGTTATTTCTTTGACCAAAACACATTAAAACTGGGTTTTAAATGAGATTTCTCCACTAAACGTGATTTCCTGACCACATATATTGCTCTAGCTTACTTTATTAGCTTTGTTCAAGCTTGGCTTACTTCAAAACTTCAAGTATAAAAAAACCATGTCTGGCTAAAAACCCATGTTGCAGAGAGACCTCACCATCCTTGCTACAGAATGTACTGACTGATATGCGAACAAAGCAAAAAAATTCTTGAAAGTGTTTTTCCTTATTGCTTTAACTAGTATGACCATCTGAGTAAAATAGATTTTCTTAGCAAAATGTCTTGCCATTTTTCATTAAAATTGGAGCTTAGGGAGGAACTTAAGAGGATCATTCATAAGTGCAATAGAAGATAGGATTTGGACAATTTCTAAGTTTTTATGTGATTAAGGGATTGGCCTAAAACCTATAACATGTCAAGTTCAATGGAAATTAAGTTACGATGACTTGGATTATTATTATCCTCAAATTTTACCAGAAGACCTTCAAGCCCTGCTTCTAGGGAATTGAAGATCACAGATTTAGTAGCTGTAGCACAAACACAAGCATTCAAGCTGCAGGAAACTGAAGAACCTGCAACTCTCATATCAAGTCAAAAAAATTCCATAGCTGGTGGGGCAGAAGGAACCCATTAAAAACTCACTTCTCCAATAAGAGTAGTGAATTTTCAGAAAGGACTTCTCATACATAATTTGCTACGAAGAAAATACAAGTTTACTCACCGCAAGAATCACAGGGCACAAATGCGTCAAAGGACAGATTCTTTGTGCATCCTTTTGTAGCTTCAGAAAAGGAAAGCGACTGCTCAACCTAAGAAATTTTAAACAGATTTTAGAAAGGTATCACAGTAGATTATTCTTGTGTAGTAACATTACAATGAATATAAAGGCAAACCAATTTTACCTGGATATCTGATGCAAAATTATCAGTCTCTCGTTCAAAGATCTGAAGGCATAGAAAGACATTTTAGTATATTCATGACAATAGACTGTATTAAGCTGAGGTTCTGAAAAACTACCTCAGAGAATACTTTATAGAATGAATCAGAGAAATGAGTTCGGTAAGCATATCTAAAGCCCTCTGCATCTCCAGCAGCATATTCCACATTCTCGGGACCTTGACTGCGCTTCTTTGTTAGAAATAAAGATACGGAAAAGAATTTGATTAGTCTTAAAACCTTGAATGGGAGATGAAGGCTTTGAACCAAATCAGCATCAACAACTGGACGGATGCCAAACACCAACGGATACATAAATGACCCAATAACCAAATGAACTAGCAACAAATGAAGGGAGGAAAATGTTGTTACCCTGTCATATTGGGCCCTCTTGTCAAATCTTGTAAAGTCTGAAATTTTCACCACAACATGATGATGAACAACATTAACCATTGCAAATAAGGGACTTTAGGGGAACAGTGAAAAAAAAGAATGAAGTGATGAGTAAAACATGAGTTTGATATGCTGCCACCCTATCACCAGTACAAACCTCAAAAGCTTCTCTTATCTCTTGAAACTTCCGCTTTGCTGAAGGGTTATTCTTATTCGCATCTGGATGGTATTTCTTTGCAAGCTGCATCATTAAAATCAGCAATTTGAAGAGAAAATGATAAAATGTTATGATGATTGTTTGCAAGTAGGTGCATTATCCACAGCACTCTTTCTGTATATGATGTCCAAAATGCATCAGAGAAAAATAATAATTCAATATGCCAAGGATCAAACTATGGTCAATGATCACATTCGTACTACTATAAGAAACTTGAAACAAAATATCTTCCCATATCTATAGCATACCATTTCATCTCACATCTTAACAAATTTTTTTTTTTTTTTGATAAGTACACATCTTAACAACATATGGAAGAATCATTAGTTTCTTGGTTGATATGTCCTACATGTATCCCAATTTTGACATCCATTTAGATATTTACACAGTTACAAATTGACAATTCTAAGACATTATATTGCATGAATTTCAAAATGTGCGCACCGCATGGAATGCCTTTTTAATGTCATCTCGACCCGCAGTTTCAGGAACACCAAGAATTTCGTAGTAGGTTCGTTCAGTGGAAGAATAAAATCCTGGAAACACAGAGTGGTATGTAAAATGGATCCTGACCGTTAAAGAAATTTCAAGGCATAAACTTATTAAGAGAAGGAATGCACAACCTGCGGCATGAATATAACGATTTCCCAATGCCACTCTCGCAGTTGCATAATCAACAGGTTTCCCACAAACAGAACTGGAACCTTGCAAAGCTGATTGAAAAAAGTATAGACACTTTAGTATCAGTGATTATCAATGTGACATTCAAAGAAGAACGAGATGTTAATAAGAAATGCGACTCTTAAAGAAAAATAAACGGCACAGAAGCAAGAGATAAGATCATGACAGAGGCTTCTATCAGTGCAATTTCTACTTCATGCGATTCGGACATCATTTCCGGGGCGTAGATATCTAGGAGATATACCTTGTGGGCGCAATGCAGAGATCCTTCCAATGATATTATCTTTATCCATGGCCGCAGACGACAGCAAATGCCGCCGATACTGCGCACAACAGACATACTGAATTAAGCACCGAAACCGGTAGAGGCAACTAAGTCTAGGTGATTAAAGGCGTCTCGGGTATACGGGCTCATTACCAGGCCTAAGCAACTGAATCTTCCCATTTGAAGACGAAATTACCACTGAGATTTACAAAATTTGAAAAGGACTCGTGTGGTTTTAAAGATGTAAAAATGCGAGAGAAGAAGATGTGTTGTGTAACTTGTGTTGTTATGTAAGAAAAGGATAATCGGAGAACTGAAGAACGATTCTGAATTTATTCATCGGGTTCCTTCCAGTGGACTGAGAATCTCAGAGGTTTTAGGGTTTTAGGCAACGGTTTGGTACGGATGCTTTTTTTTTTTGGGGCTTACGGCAAGCAGAACGGTGCCGTTTCCTTCTTTCTCTTTTTGCTTTACTTCGTTCGGCTAGTAAACGGCGCCGCTTGAGGAGGTCTGTGGTTTTTTTGCTTTTGGCGCATGCCGGTGGCGACGGGCAGTGAAATTCCCTGCAAGGATTATACGGATCTGGACCGTCAGTTTTATTGGACCCACACGAACGGAGCCCCAGATCGCGTGCCACCTGCCGTAAACAATCCTCCACAAATCTCACGGCGACGGCTCTCTCCGCTCAAAAGTCTGAAGCAGCCAGTTTCCATGGGCTATGGCAAACCGATCGCTCTTCGCAGGTCTAAGACGGTAGGTCCCGTATTTCATATCTCTCTCAGAGAATTAACTCTCGGTTAGGAAAAAAAAAACTCTCGGTTCAGAAAAACACTGTTATATTCAATGCAGGTTCAAGCATCAATTGGGAGCAACAAGTCAGTGGAGAGCCATATCCTCAAGCTCATCACCTCTCGTGCAATCCGCCAGTGGCAAGAACGACCTCAAGAGCGAGATTCTCAGACTAAAGTCCCGCAGTTGCACTGTCACCGCCTTGCTTCAGGATCGGGCGAACCGCGGCCACAAGCTCTCGCTCTTAGAACTCCGACGCATCTCTAGACAGCTCTTGAAATTTAAGCGCTACGACCACGCCCTTCAGGTCCTAGCTTCTTCTTCAGACTGTTTTCTAAAATATTTTTACTGTCTTTTATTTAATCAATTCTGAAATGTTTTTGTCTTGGTTATGTGCGATCTGTAGAACAGAAAATAGAATAAATGTATTTGATTTCCGTTTCCAAATTGATGGCGGCACACTGAAGCAACTAAAAATGTATGTTCCACCACAAATCCTCAAAACAAGGAAAAAAGGAGAAAAAAGAACGATTAGAATAAAGAATGCTGCAAATTATCGTTGTCAATGGACAGTTCATGGCGGAAATGTGCATGATGTTTGTTTAATAATACAGATATTGAAATGGATGGAAAATCAAAACTGTTTCCAAATGTCACCAGCCGATACTGCCGTCAAACTGGAATTAATCATCAAAGTGCATGGTTTAATGGAGGCCGAAGACTATTTTATGAGTTTACCCAACACTGCTTTGCGGAAAGCTGCATGCCTCCCTCTTCTTCACGGTTATGTCAAAGAGAGGGACACTGAGAAAGCTGAGCTTCTCATGGTGAAGCTGAATGCTTTGGGACTGAGTGTGACCCCACATGCCTTTAATGAAATGATGAAGCTGTATGTGGCCACATCTCAGTGTGAGAAAGTCGCCCTTGCTATCCAACAAATGAAGCAAAACAATGTACCTCGAAATGTTCTGTCCTACAACCTTTGGATGAGAGCATGTTGTGAGGTGTCTGGGGTCACTTCAGCTGAAAGGGTTTACAAAGAAATGGTGAACGACAAGAATGTACAAGTGGGATGGAGTACCCTTTGTACATTGGCTGAAGTGTATATAAAAGCAAGGCTTGTTGGCAAAGCTATTTTGGTCCTGAAGAATGCTGAAAAGAAGCTATCTACTTGTAATCGCCTTGGTTATTTCTTCCTCATGACACTTTATGTCTCCTTGAATGATAAGGAGGGAGTTATGAGGCTGTGGGAAGGTAGTAAAATGGTAGGTGGGAGAATCACATGTGCCAACTATATGTGTGCATTGTCATGCTTCGTGAAGCTAGGCGATCTTGCAGAAGCCGAAAGAATTTTTGTGGAATGGGAATTTAGTTGTCGGAATTTTGACATTAGAGTCTCCAATGTCCTTCTAGGTGCTTATATGCAAAACGGATTGATAGACAAAGCTGATTCATTACATCTCCGCACATTGGAAAGAGGCGGACATCCGAATTATAAGACTTGGGAGATTCTCACCGAGGGATGGGTGAAAAGCCAAAACATGGACAAAGCCATTACTGCCATGAGAAAAGGGTTTGCTATGTTGAAGCATTGTGATTGGAGGCCATCACATGATCTTCTACTGACCATGGCAGAATATTTTGAGAGGCAGGGGAATCTTAAAGATGCAAATTGGTTCATTAGGCATATTCATCGTTTTGGTCTTGCCAGTTTACCTTTGTACAAATCATTGCTCAGGATGCACCTTTGTGCTAAGAGACCAGCTTCTGAGGTCCTTAAAATGATGGAAAAGGATAAATTTCAGATGGACAATGAGACTCTTGCCCTTGTTCAGGCCTTCAATGTGTAAGTGAAGCCATTCCTTTAGATTAAGTCCCAATAGCTCCTTCCAAAGATGCAGCATGTAGTTTATATTTTTGCATTTTATTCTTTGGAATCAAAGATGTATAATGGAGGAAAACATGATGCTTGAAAAGAAATACAGATGACAATTCTCTAGAAGAGGAAAGCATAACAGCTTATGAATGATATGAGGATCCATCTATTCAGAGAATTATTTTCTTCATTGTTTAGATGAAGTGAATGTTTAATGCTTGAAGCTCATTTGGAGTATGCGGATATTTGAGGACACCAGATAAGATATGAGCCTGCGAATATAGGTAATAATATTGCATGTAGTCAAATTTTTTTTTCCTTTTTATGTTTTTTTGTTGGGTAAGCGCCTGTAGTCAGTTGGTTAAACTGCAGCCTTGCATTGTGATTACCGGATCTACAAAATCTGATTTCCAAGGAATTTTGGCTATTTCTGTTCATCAAAACCCTGCAAATTATATACATGCATCATACTCAAATCAAGAATAAAAGCTTACGATCATTTTATTTATTGTTGTAGATGATACACTAACTATCTTTCATACACCATATTCAGGGACCCCCTAAAACGTATGCTCTGAGATATTAAGACTTCAACTCGATCCAGCAGTCAAAGTTTTGTGAAAGCCCTTCATATGCTCTAGCAATTTATCCTGAGGTGGCATACATTCCTTGATAATAGGCACCTCAAGGAAATCTTGAAACCAAGCATCGAGTAAAGGCATTGTCTCTGCATCAATCAGGTTTATGCCCACGATTTTCCCTGCTATTCGAGCCCAGCATCCAAGCCAGCCAACAGCAATATCCACAAAACCTATTGTTTCGCCTCCAAAGAAACGTTTCCCCGCAAGGCCACTTTCTAGAGTCTTCAAATTCTCGCGAGCTTCCTTTGCAGCTTTCTCTTGTTCCTCCCCCTTTTTGGTAAACGCAGTCATGATTGCTGGCACGCACTGAAAGGAGTAGATTGATTAAAGTTTAGAGCTAGCAAGAGGAGGTGAAAATTTATGCTAGTTGCATTGGCCGGGAGATGCATATTTATCCCTCGTACAGTTATGCGCTTAAAGTCAGAGATGAAACTCTCGTTTCTACTCTCAGATTGTTGTTCTCTTTCAATTATACTTGACATAATGTTTGAATACTCGTTGTTCTCCAACTGATACACACGCTTTAAGCAATTTTTTCTTTCCTTCCACTAGGGATTTTGCAATTCAATCATCAGTGGCAGTATAACTAAGCTCATATAGACAGGAGGGACAGCTTCTTCTGTTACCTTGTCATCAGCGAATTTCGCCCAGAACCGTGCTTTGGCCCTTTCATATGGATCCTGCGGCAGCAGAGGATTTTGCTTCCATACCTCATCGATATACTCAATGATCACAAGCGACTCTGCCAAGGGTTTGCCATCATGTACAAGGACTGGAATCTGTTTACGGACAGGATTGTACTGCAAGAGCATGGGACTTTTGTTCTTTAGATCCTCTTCTACATCCTGGTACTGAATTCCTTTCAGCTTCAAAGCCCATTTCACTCTAAGGGCATAAGGACTTGCCCAATACCCGAGCAACTTCACAGAATCTCCAGCCATTCTTAATAACTTCTGTGATGCAGGTTTTACGTTTCTTATTGGTCATTGATTTATACTCGTACATGTTTCTTATATTTGGGGGTCCTTCGTCAAGCACGCTAGTTGCTAGATTTTCATCTCTGCACCAGTTAGTCTTTCAGACTTTTCAACCAAGTGGACTTCAGGGAATTAGGATCGGAGATGGTGACAACAGAGTTATCCGAATGTCTATCACTAGGAACCAAAATTTCCAGCCGCCGGAGTGGAAAAGAACAGACATTTCCTCCCTACATGATTTCTTAATTACTCAGAAAATACAAAGAATACATTACGCCCCACATTTAGGAGCTATTTAGAGCTTCGCACGGTGAAACTCAAGTTTTTGGAATTATCCTGACGCCCAAAAAATAAGTCAATCAAAAATTTGAATATAGACAACACACGCTGAAGAAAAGTCTGCGAGACGATTTAGGGGTCAGAACTAGTACCAAATTAAAAAGTACCTGAAAAGTTTTAAAGTAATTAATTTTATAAAAATTTATAAAAATAAAAGTAAAGAGATGATTTGAAATTATTTTTTAGTAAAAAAATATTAAAATTTGATTAAAAAAATATGGAGAGAGAAGAATGGTTAATTTTTTTTTAAAAGGTATTGAAATTTATGTGAAAATTGTAAGTTTGTATAAAAAGATATTAATATTTTTGAAAAAAAAAATTGAGATTTTTTGGATCATCTTGTTTTGAATTTTATTGAATTCAGAGTATTCTGAAATAATTTTGAAATAAACAAGGCAAAACCGGAGCTGTCAGAGCAAACGCAACTAAGTTCTATTATTTTTCGACTACATTCCAAAACAACGAATAAAAAGTCCTCATCCGCGCGAAGTAGCCGGTAGCGTATTTAGACGACGAATACACTTGTTTTTGAAATAAGTACACCATAGCTAGTGAGTTAACTCCTTGGTTGAGCCCCCCCTCTTGATTAGCATGCCTCAGTGACTGGATGTTGTATAGCTCCCCAGATGGACAATCAAGTGCACAACAGCAACCCACAGTGCTTCCCAAGACGACATGCCCCTTGATTTATTAGAGCAAAATCTGTGCCTTCCTTCTCACCCGTTTTAGGAAAAAAATACATGGAACCAATATTATGATCCTAAAATTACTGTAGAGATGACAGCGCCCGTGCAACATTTCTAGAAATTCGATCATGTACTGGCTCCTGCATACATAAATAAAAACAAAAACAGAACAAAACGAAATTATGTTATTATTTACAGTATAACGACAGCACTAGTGTCATCGATTTACCTCCATCACCGGCAACGTGAATTTCAAGTTTGTTATTGACTCATACAGGAATATGTATCTGTTATCATAGAACACTGTCAGAGCTCTCAATAAATGGTAGACATACCATTTGAATGTTTGAAACTTAGATTGTTTGGAAATTAGTGCCGAAATTCCTAGATATTTCTGAAGTCAAGTTGTAAGCAGAAATAAAATACAGGAATCGAAAACTGGCCCAGAAACCAAAATGCAGTTCAAGAGAGCGACGCGCTAGCATGTTCAACATTGAGTTGCTGACTTAAAGCTCTGCGTACACAACATTACATATAATAAACTAAAAACCATACATCAAAGTTACAGCATTGCCGATGCATAGCAGAAGAAAACTATTTTTTTTTTTTTTTTTATTCCAGAAGACTTAAATAGCACGGATAATGAATTAACCTCATCCTCGTATGGATTGCAGTGATCTTTGAACCACAGTCTCAAGAACTCCTACATATTAAATGTGGAGGCAGCGTTAGTTGTTTATACAACATTGAACATGACTCAGACATATGTTCATGAAAATCATAACAGGTACAGATATAAGTCAGTATAATACAGTTACAACAAATGTTACAGCATAAATAACACACACACCTTATCAACATTTTCAGGTTCAAGAGAATTCTGAAAGCGTTCCTCATAAGAATGGGCAATCCAATATCTACTTGAATCAGGAGTATGAACCTTGAATTTCAGAACAAAAACCATAATCCGATCAGGTAAGTCTTAATTTGTGTAGATGTGGACTCAGAGAGAGAGAGAGAAGTGAAAATACTGCTCATCCTGATGTAGATCATGTTTGCCATTTCCAAGTACTCACATGGTGCACAACATACTATCACCCACAGAGTGTTCCAAGACGAAACATTGGATTCTTTCAAGGCCACTTGAATAAAGCTAACCTGTCCTTCTAAGCTATGTACTTGCTTCATCATTCAGCTCATCAGTTTAACTATCTAGGTCAGCTTACATTGGATTAATGCACACGTATGACGTCCCGTAAAATTACCAAACACCAGTATGAGAGAACAGCAATGTGCATCACCCGTGCAGTTGGCTAAGCAGGATAGAATAACATGTATGGCAAAGCCTGGCATGATGGGAGATGCAACAACCCAAACAGTTTCAATACATAAATTGATGCTCAATTAGAATTGCAGTATATATGTCAGCACTAGAATGAAATAGCTGATTTCAAGTTCATCATGATCAGCTGCCCAAGCAACCAAGAAGACTATCAATCGAAAAAGCTAAATATTGATCTCATTGTCCGGACATGTAGACTGTCCACAATAACAGTACATAGCCAATGATCTCAGCATCAGAAACAATGCATCCTTTAAATCGATGACATTTGAGTTTAGCTCTACAACCTGTCTATGATTTAACATTAGAACACCACCATTAGATGCATATTGTGAATAGAAGTTATTAGCAAAGGATACTACCTGATAGCAGAATAAACTGCTGGACATGAGCCTTTAAGCTGATCAGTAAGCAACTGTTAAATAAACATCTCAGAATCGAATTACCATTCCTGACAACATTCTGAGTACAAACGTTAAGGACCATGACGGACGCTTAATCCAGAACAGGAAAATAAACAATCGCGTAAAAAAAAAGTCAATTCGAGCTGCTTCCATGATGTACTGAGTCAAGTCTATTATGTTGATTATATACAAACGAAAACATATGTATGAAACCTGAGTAAATACACACAGATATAAGCCAGTATAGTTCAGTTACAACAAGATCTTCAATGAGCAGTTCAACGGCTGATAAATAACACACACACCTTACGACATTTTCAGATAATGTTAGAAACCTGAGTAAATAACATACATACCGCCAAGCTAGTTCAGAAACAAGATCTTCAGGAGCATCCGGGAGGACCTGAACATTTTAACACGAAGATAATGTTAGATGCATATGCATATTAAAAAACTCCAGAAGAAAACTATTTTTTTTTTTTTTTTTATAAGAACTCCAGAAGAAAACTTAAATAGCACGGATAATGAATTAACCTCATCCTCGTATGGATTGCAGTGATCTTTGAACCACAGTCTCAAGAACTCCTACATATTAAATGTGGAGGCAGCGTTAGTTGTTTATACAACATTGAACATGACTCAGACATATGTTCATGAAAATCATAACAGGTACAGATATAAGTCAGTATAATACAGTTACAACAAATGTTACAGCATAAATAACACACACACCTTATCAACATTTTCAGGTTCAAGAGAATTCTGAAAGCGTTCCTCATAAGAATGGGCAATCCAATATCTACTTGAATCAGGAGTATGAACCTTGAATTTCAGAACAAAAACCATAATCCGATCAGGTAAGTCTTAATTTGTGTAGATGTGGACATATTAAGGGGGGAGTCAGAGAGAGAGAGAGAAGTGAAAATACTCAAAAGAAGAACAAACCTCATCAATTAAAAGAACTGAACCATCATGTCCCTTTCCAAATTCATACTTTGTGTCTACCAAAATCAGGCCATGTTCCAAAGCAACACGCTGCAACATTAACCGAATCAAGCAAGTTAACTTTCACTAGAATAACAAAGAAAATATAGGGACCACATGGTAAGGCAAGATAAGATGAATAAGACTATAAATATAATCTGCATGACCTAGTGTCAGTTTCGCAAGGTTACAAACATTTTTTTTTAGATTGTCAGATCTCGTGCCCTTAATGAAAAAAAAAGGGACCCAATGGAAGAAAGTACCCATGCTACGTAAAACATATCCTTCAACGAAATCTAGAAATTGATTGATTCCGTCCCATATAAACCATCGCACTTCAACAAGATCAAGGCCATAAAAACTTAGCAACAAAAGCTAATCAATAAAGCTATTTACCTGTCCATATTCAAATAAGCTCAATGCTTTCCTACTTGCTTCATCATACTCAGCTTGAGTCATCAGTCCTTGTTTAACTATCTGTGACGCAAATGTATCCATAAGTCAACTGACCAACCTGATTAGCTTCCAAAGCATTGGATCCACCACAATAGATGCACCTCAAACGTATGTAAATACATACACGTCCATATATACGTAAAATAGGACCTGAGAAGAACATCCCCAATTGTTTACACCAGAATTCTTATATATGCCAAACATAAAAAACTTTAGACCTGGAATCTCTAAGTGAAAGCAATGTGCTCCATCACAAAAGGCCAAGGGAGAAGATATATTAACTGACTATGATTTCTTTGGCTAGTGACTTGTGGCTTTGAATGAAGGAAACCAACAATATATAGATCCTCTTCCTCGTTCATGGGTAACAGATTTTGAATGTAAATGTACAACAATGCACCCACAAGAAACATTTTAAAACAAATCAGTGAAGCTTTGCTGGCTAAAAATATGATACCGATGTCATTTTATCTGGAGATAGACAGAATAGGAGAAAGCAACTATGGATACCCAAAAGATATTGTGCTTTCTTAGTGGTGCTTTCCATGTTCCTCCAGTTTCAATAGCATAAGAATTCGAATTGACGTCTTGCTCAATAGAAAGACATCAGAAAAGAGTTCACAATGAATCTTTGACAACCAACTCAATCTTTTGAGTTTTGAATTTGCAATTTTTCTTATAACAGCAAATAGCTCTTTCTTTCTTGCTCATATCTTTATTTCGAGAGTTACTTCACTCTGCTTCCTTCTTCCTTTCCGCTTCATAATTAGAATAGTTTATACTACCTACACCTAGTTATAGCTGAAACAGAAGAGAAAGATTATATCCAAGGGATCAAACCTCATCTGGAGTTACAGGGACATCATGATCAGCTGCCTTAGTTGTTGGTGTGAGTATGTTTGCAGTAAGCTTTTGGTTTTTAACCAAGCCTTATCACATATAAAAAGACTATCAGCCTATCAGGTTGGGGAAAAAGCAATTAAATATAAGAGAGGAATAAATAGATTGATTTCACACCATCTGGGAGCACATTGCCACAATAATTCCGGACACCTTTCTTGTAGACTGTCCACAATGATGTGTCTGTACTTCCAGTCACATAACCTCTAACTACATGAAGGAGCATATTCAGTTTCAATTGAGGAGTTCATGATCTAACAAACAAATGAGAAAATAGCATCACATCCTACTTAAAAACAAGTACCCATGCATCCAGAGTTAGGAAGGAAAGAAAGAAATAATATAATAATAAAGCCAACCAGCAAGCCAAAAGATAAATTCGATGACAGTTTATTGATATTGGACTGTCTGAAATTAGATTGACCTTTTAGAAGCTCATTACAACTAGTTGCGGCCATAATTCTATGATTGCTATTCCTCCTACCATTATCCTTTCTGAATAAAAAAATAAGGTCTGATAAAAAAAAAATGACCATTGAGATTGGGAACAAACAAATATATCAAAACCGTGCATTTGCATGATACATATTGTGCAGTACAAAATCCATAACATATAATAACCAGGGGAAGAAGTTATTAAGGCAGAAAAAGCAATGGCTTTAGGATACCAACTACCTGATATTTTGCTATTTCAATCATCGAATAACCATAAAAATAACTATTTCTGCCACCTTTTATGGTAGTGCTTAATCTAGACAGTGAGGACAAAACACCCCAACCCGTATTATAGCCTTGACTAAGATTTTCATTTTCCTCCAGCGGAAACAGCATAAAAAATAAAAAAATCAGTAAGCAACCTGTTAAAGTGTAAACATTGTCAGCAAGCCAAAGGAAAAAATAAAAGAAAATAATCAGAATGGTCGCAACAACTCACCAACAAATTCAACCGGGAAAACGGAACATTTCTTTGCAATTGTAACATTCTTATCTGGGGAAGAGACAACCGCATTCGAAGTTATGTGACGGGTTTTGTCAAACCACCACAAACTCGTCTCGTTAAGGACCTGAAAGTTGAGATTAAGAATGCTTTATTAATACGCCAACTAATCACACATCTCTTTTCCGACGCTTAATCCAGTTAAAACAGGAAAATAAACAATCGCGTAAAAAAAAAGTCAATTCAATTGAGTGAAAGACCTGGCCCTTGAAGGGAATGGAAGCAAGAATTCTGTCGAAAGCACTTTGTCTGTCTGTCGTGACGAGAACAAGATAATCACCGCTGTCATAAATATCTCTAACCTGAAAGACACCAAAAAACAAAGAAAGAAAAGAAAACAGTGCAGTCATTTTCTCATCCAATACCTCATAAAGTTCTTGTCTTTGCCTTGGTCAGGGTTTACCTTGCCCCTAGTTTTTGATTTGAGGCCAGGGACTGTCAGGTGGAGGTTCGTTTCAGAGAGACAGTGGACAAGGAGCTTTTGATCGAGCCAAAAAGCTCGTCTTTGCGACTACTATTGATCAGAGAGTCCAAAGACATTTGTGACTGGTCTTGGTTTCCACTCGACATCACTGAGGCAGAGATTGCGGTGAACTTCTTGGATTTCGATCTCATTTTGAAGGTAGAGATTGGAGGAGGGATAGAAGGGTTTGTGAATGGGATTTTAGGATTGAAGGTTTTGGGAGGGTTTAAGTTAGGCATACAGTCAGCCATGTTTCTCTCTGTCTGTGTCTTGTGGTGGCCGGTCGGCTCGTTGGGTTTCGGCTCTTGAATTTGTTGCTGGTGAATCTTTTTAACACCGTGTTTGGTGGCCTGGAAAGGCCATTGAGATGGGTTTTGGGGCTCAATAGGACAACAGTTGAATTATGTTCATTACACCAAATTAAAAAAGAAAACGGTTTTATTCTGATACATGGATATATACAGCTTTCCAAAATTGAGGACTATTAACTAATTTCCCAATTAAAATTTAACTATACAACAATATTCTGATAAAATTAAGAGAACTTTCACTTTTAATTCCTTAGGAGTTAGGTTTTACTCCTTTTCAAAAAAATGTCCTTGAGTTTTTGAAATAGAAAAACCAATCTCTAAACTTTTTTTCACTAAAAAAATGAATTTGAAAATCTGTAAAATTTTGGGAGTAAAAATGAAATTTCCAGTACTTAAATTGTCACAATCTCGAATACCAAATTAGTCGAGAATTTGAATCTTCCTTAACATACCCAATTATGAATTTAGCCTGTTTCTAGGATAATATTATCAATAACTTATAATTTAATCACGATTGAATGTGAAAAGAAAAGGACATATAATAATCACACTTTAATTCGACCACGAAGGATCTATCCCATAAAGCGTACACTTCCGTCGAACCAAAAAAACGCTGTATTGTTTGGAAATCATGGAAGGGTCGAGGGAAGTACGAGCCCACACGCGTACATGGGACAGAAAACCAAACAACATCGCCAAAACAACAACAAAATAAAAAAGCAAATTACAATAGCCCCACATACTATTTTATCTTAATCTCAATTACTCTTAAATTTTAAATAGTTTTAACTCATTCTCTTGATTTATAATTTTATTTTGAATAAATTATATCCCGCGTATTAAACACGTGACCTTTTAATTTGTGTAAAAATAACATTATGTCTCTATAAGCTCAAGTGATAATTTAACGAGGTTTATTGCAAATTGCCAAAACATAAATTTTTGTTATAATCTCTTTTTCCTTTTGAGCTTATGACACCTTTCAGATCCTATTTTCTATGGAAATTTAAAAAAAAAAATTATTAACGAAATGACATTTCTCTTACCAATAATTAAGATTTAAGAGTACACAAATCATCATAACCCACAAAACTTTGAATTAAAGGAGTTCAGCCAACATTTCTCTCTCTATTCTCTGTTCATTGTTATGTTTTTTTATTTTGCTAATTTTATGTTTTTCTTCTCTTTGTAGTGTATAACATACGAGATTAAACTAATCCCACAATTCAAAGAGGAAATGTCGTTTTGTCCAAACCATATTTATATAACAAATGATATTTCATTCAAAGTGTGGGGCTAGTTTAGTCATGTGCGACATTTCTCTTGAAAGTTTAGTAGGCTCTGATAATTTTTGTGCTATTAATAAATTTTTTATTAAGAATCATCTGTTCTGTAAACAAATAAATAAAAAATAAAAAATCATGTGTTTTACAGATAGGACAAAATCTGTTCAAAAGTAATATCTCAAATCGGTTAAAAAATAAAACCATATGAATAATAGAGTTGAAGGGAATGAGTTGGATTGAATTAAAGTCTAAGGGATAATTGATATTAGGTCCAATAATAATGATTTGCTAAGGTAGGGTCCATTCTCTACCCACGTGTGCCTGCAACACTCTCTCACGCGTCTCATCACTCAACATGTGTCCAACAGCTTTGTACGGATGTCTTCCCAGCGCATAGCGCAAATCCATAAATTCTGACATGTCAAGGTATGCGGTTTAGATTTCGACGCCACACTGAGTCCCCTGCGTTGCCGCACCCAAGGTATCCGGTTCAGATGTCACGGAACTCCAACCTCTCAGGTAAAAGACACGTGGGTTGGCTAATAGGCAAAACCCAATCGTCTCTTCCTTTAAATTATTGATAGGTATAATTTTTTTCACCCATCGTTATCACTGTTTCTAGGGTTTCTGTTCCGATCCCAAGTCCTCTCTATCTTCGTCCGGATTCGCCACTTTTTGTTAAAGAGGTTGAAGTTTTTCGATCTCCTTCCGTGAAGCCTGTCAATCTGATATCTGAAAGTGTCGATGAGCTTTGGCTTTGCGCAAAGGTTTATTCTTTCCCTTATTCCTTTTATCGCCCTTAATTTATTTCCTGGTTGTTCGATGACATACAATTATTGTAGATTAGGGCTTTGATGTGAAACCCAGCGCTCTGTTTGTTTATCGAGGAAACGTGAAAAGAAGTTATTTTATGTAATTCCACCCAAGTAGAATACGAGTATTCCTATTCACCTTGTTCTGAACTTTTTTCTGAATGTATTTTCATATTATTAATTTCTAATACTCTTCCTCTGTCTTGTGTTTTCTGACCAACCAAACAGAGGGTATTCTTGAAGACTGGATTTCGCTCTCCGCTTCTTTTTCTGTTATTGTGGCGAGGAAGACGACCCTGAAGTTTCTTGTCGGAACAAGAAAGAAAGAAAAGGGCCAGAAGTGTTAATTCAACAACAGCAAATATTTTGCTCATTTTGTAGGTTTAATGTAGCGAGGTGATAGTAGTACATAATAGTATCAGTTACACTGACTTGATGAGGAAGAAGCGGAAAGGAAGTGAAACTGATACGAGCTCCAATTTACCTGCTTCTTTAACATCAAACCAGGATTCAGCATCATCGAATTTCACCTCTTATTTTTCTTTAGAAGATTATACGAGGCTGAACAAGAGGTGCAAAGAAGACGCTGATGCTGGATCTGTTGTTTCTTGTAAAAGTAGGCTTGCCGGCATTGCCACTGCTCCCCCATGTGGAACTTCATCTTTGGTCCCTCCTGGGAGAGGTCTAAAGAGGAAGATTGGGTGTATAGATGTTGCTACCCAAATGGGTCGAAAGAATAAGATTGAGGATGACTATACTTTGGGTGCCACAATCGGTCAAGGGAAATTTGGATCAGTTTTGTTGTCTCGGTCTAAGGTTAATGGAGTAGAATATGCGTGCAAGACTTTGCGGAAGGGGGAGGAAACCGTTCATAGGGAAGTAGAGATAATGCAGCACTTGTCAGGTCATCCTGGGGTTGTAACATTGCAGGCTGTGTACGAGGAGCCTGACTGTTTTCATCTTGTGATGGAGTTGTGCTCCGGGGGATGTTTGATCAATCAGATGGTTCAAGAGTTTCAGTATTCAGAGCACCGCGCAGCCAATATATTCAAGGAAGTGATGTTGGTTATTAATTATTGTCATGATATGGGAGTGGTGCATAGAGATATAAAGCCGGAGAATATTCTTCTCACAAGATCAGGAAAGATAAAGCTTGCTGACTTTGGCCTGGCAACGAGAATTTCTAGGGGTAAGTTTTGGATACATATCGTGAAGAAGGTTACTCATCGAATAGTTTGGTTTTTCCCCTTTTTAGTTTGTAATTTATTCACTTGGTCATGTAACACTTTAAGTTTAGAGTATTAATGGTGGGGTGCTTCTAAATGCTACTTAACAAAAGAACAGTGAAAGTTGTAGATGCTTGTGATGCTTAATCTATGATCCCTATGATTTTAGGTGGTTGAAGTGTATGCCTGTATTGTACAGGATCAATGGCTGTATCTGGTTGTCATCGTATAAAGAAACATATCTGTGGCTACTATTACTGTTCCATTCTAACTGCTTGCCCTGCATCCTTTGTGGAAAATTCCTTTGCTCAAACTTAGGAATTCAACCCACCGGTCCATGGCCAGCTATCCTTTTTCCATGCACAGGTGCAGTCAAGCAGTTCGAACTTCATTAGCTAGTACATTCATTTGGAGGTAAGCAGCCATGGAATAGGAGTACCTCTTGGGATATCTAAGTAAATAACTTTGCTTTAAGCAAGATGTGAAAGAACGATGGGTAGGCTTCTTGAATTTGCAGGTCCTTGAAACGGTGTTTTCATGTGTTTCCATAGTTGTATCGGATGAGCATCATACATTCTTCCAAACAGCACTTTAGGTCGTGTGATAGGTGGGGCGCTAGATTTTTCTGTCTTAGAACATTGCATAGGGCTGCATATAACGAGCACCAGTGAGGGGGCTTCTTTCATTCTTTGAAGCATCATTTGTGTCAGATGGTGCCTATGGTCATTTGGAAAACCATATCATGTTTCCTGTTATACCTTCAATAACTCAATAACTTGGATGTTAGGGAGAGTCAGGTTTGGTATTTGGTATGCAAAGAGAGCATTGCAAAGTCAACTAAGCTCAGTAATATCGATGGATGTGTATATAATTATATATCTATGCATGCTTGTGGGTGCCCGCATGCAAGCATGGTTATTTGTGTCTTTGTCTCTTTGTGTGTTGTGTTTAATTATTGGTTGTAGATGGTGAAAAACTATATCAGACGAATAAACTCATATTTTGAGTCTTGATAGGTAGATATTTCAGTGGGGGACAAAATGTGTCCTGAGATTGGTTATGCACGATTCTGTTTATTCTTATTGGCAGTACTATTACATGTAGGACTACATTTTGTGAAACTTAAGAAGTCCTGTGACTTCAGCTTGTGCTCTTGGATATCAAAGGGTCTTGTCCTTTTATGCTTTATTTTGCAAAGGATAAGAATTTCTGGAGGGATCTTGAATCAGTTATAAACAGTAAGCATCTTGATGAAATCGTTTTCTCTTATCTGCCATCATTTTTTCAGAGTTTGTTTTCCTTGGCTGTTCCTTATCACTCTCATATAACCCATTTATACCATTGCTTCTTAATACCATTATACCATACCCATCATGGGCCCTATCTTCTTTCACTTTATTTGGTTTTCTTTTAGAAATTGTAAGCTTGCTTATGAAATGAGACAATTCCCATACCGCAGGTCAGAGCTTGACTGGATTGGCTGGAAGTCCAGCTTATGTTGCCCCAGAGGTTTTGTTTGGGGAGTATTCTGAGAAGGTTGATATTTGGAGTGCTGGTGTCCTCCTCCATGCTCTCTTGGTTGGCGTTCTTCCTTTTCGTGGACATTCCAAAGAAGCAATTTTTGAGGCAGTTAAGAATGCCCAGCTTGATTTCCATACTGGGGTATGGGAGTCGATATCTAAACCTGCTCGGGATCTTGTTGGTAGAATGTTGACAAGAGATGTTTCAGCAAGGATAACAGCAGAGGAAGTATTTCGTAAGTTTGTGATTCTGTGTTCTCATTCCTTATAAGAAAGTTTCTAATTAGGTCTGTGCTTACTGCTCTATCTGAAATTTTGGCCAAAATTTCTCACCATTCCAAAATTTTGGTTTGCAAACATAACTAACTCAAAATTTTAGTCAAATAAAATAACTTCAAAATAATCTCTCTTCCCATCATCTCATCTATTTCTATTGCAATAAACATAAAAAATTCACTCAAATCATCTCTCTCTTCACTTTTTCACCAACTCTCATGAAATTCTACTTTTTCACTACTTTCTCTCAAAATCCAACAAAACTCTATTCCACCTCAATTTTTACAACATTCCCAAAATTTCCATAAAATTTTGGTTTGCAAACATAGGCTTGATAATCTGTGAAATGTTGGCTAACCTTGCAAGTTGTGTCTGGATGCTGTGTTATATTAAAATATTTTCCAAGTGTCTCTAAATGCTTTTCTCCTGTCTCTTTCTTCTAAATGTGATTGCCGGTGAGTTCATCACCAGAGGTTGTGTTATATATCTGCTGGCCTTGCCCACTGTTCTTTTGTTTGGTCCTTTTCTTTTTTAAGTTCTTACCATACTGAGCAGGTCTTGTTTGTGTGTTAGTGATATTGCATTTCTTAATCTAATCTTTAACTGAATGGTTGCTGAAATCTGGAAGTCTTTGGTATTCTTCTAATTGACATTTATATTGGTGTTGGTTCAGGGCATCCATGGTTATTGTTCTACACCGTGTCCACGCCCAGGACTCTACCCCTTAAGTTGAAATCAAAGAACCATATAGGAGCATCTATCCAGCAACGTATCATTGCACCTGGATTGAGGTCAGATGGAAACAGGGTACATAGTGGTTCTGTCAATGAGTGTTCAAGTCCTCTTTCATCATCTGAAAGTTGCAAGTCAGAGGATCAAGACGATCTTGGTTTGGTTGATGCCCTTGCCACTGCAATCTCACATGTTAGGATTTCTGGATCAAAGAGGAGCAAACTTTGTGGTTCTACGGGCCCAATAGAGCAGCAGGGTTCATCTAACATGAAGGCTAGCAATCTCTGCAAAGCATTTTGATCCTACTGAAACACTGACTCCACATATATCACCATCTCCACTGTTTTTATTCTGGGGATTTGGAAGTAACCTGACGTGGTGCAAGCGCTGATTACAAGTTGACCTTACCAGATTAAAACTGATAACCTGGCACTAGCTTGAGATAATTGCACCACTTTGTTCTAATATTGCTAATGAGTTGATAAAGGTCTGACACAATGATCTGACATGATTATGTACAGTATATGTAAATAGAATTTACTAGTCTACGAATTGATTTCCTCTCAATTGCAGAACGGTTATATGCCGTTGTTTGTTATTTCGCTTGCTTCCCAAAAACCTTATAGTTCCCTACTTGAAGGAAATAATTAGGGCTTTTTGGAGTAAGGATCGGCTAGCTAGCTGTCGTTGACATTCTGGCAGTTGTTAAAAGTGGGTGCAGATTCTCTTTACAGCTGTACTGCCGTTGTGTCTTTTTATTTTGTTGGTCTTTTCCATATTGTCCGCCATTATGAATCACGTATCTCAGACGTCATGGTTGGGATTTTCAATGCATTTGAGTTTCCTCGTCGCGCTTTTCACTCGACTTTGTACTGGATATAAATTCAAATCGAGTCAGCGGGTGGAGGATATTTACACAAATTCATAAACAATCTTCTCACCCAGAAATGTTCTTAGCAAGAACGGTTGACCAAGAGGAGCGCTCAACATGTCAAAGATAATGTTCCTTGTTTGTAACCAATAACCATGCCAAGCACATGGGATGCTAATTTATTCTAGTAATATAAATTTGGTTTGTCGACGATTCTGCATCTACCGCGTGGCTTAACTATTGATTCGAAGCGTCATTACTGCGTGGCTAAACTAAACTATTGACTGAAAACGTGGGAGTGCCAACTCGTGGACGTAAATGTCTGTCACCGGCTCAATGGGGTGTAGAAGATTGTCAACTTGCCCCACTCCTACTCTGTAGGTGTATGATCTGGAAGTCTCTACATATATTGTAACGAAAATTAGGAGATCCAAAATTATTGCTTTTCTAAGTAATTATGTTGACATCTCGATGTCTAGACTTCAACTTTGATCTGTGAGACTGCTATTCATTCCCACGACTGACTATTACAGCTTAAGCAAGTTAATGGAGATGGAAAGAAACCACGAAGGCAAAGCCATTACCAAACGGAAGCGTTCATTTGGCTCAACCAAATTCATCTTCTTTGTCTTTCTACTGCTTTTTGTTCTCATTCTTTTTCGTACAGAAAACTCACCATTCACTTCTTCGACTTCGGCCTCTATTACTTCACGGGCTTTCTTTAATGGCTGGAGAGGAAAGGTACTGGATGCCGACGAAGGTCCTCCTCCTCCCTGGGATGTAACTAATACTCTGATCTCAAAGCTCCGAGATTCGGTTACTTTTCTCCCTTTGAAAGACCTCAGGTTTGCCGAAACTGCTATGACCGGGAACACTTGGTTTATGAGCTCCTTGAATGACACCCATGAGAAAAACGAAGCGGAGTACCTATACTTTCCTTCCCAAGCTTCCAAGGGAAGGCTTCTGTGCATTAAGGGTCGGAACACGAGAGACGGCACCAAAAATTCATATGCCTTGGCATGGCCAGAAAGTCTTCCAGATTCCGCTGTGTTCATGAAAGGTTTGACCTTTGCGTCAGACACTTACTATGACTATGAAAACCTTTGGCATGGGTTGTCCGCTGTGGCTCCTTTTGTTGGTTGGTCCATTAAGAATGGCTGCTCGAGACCAACAAGATGGGTGCTGTTTCATCAGGGGGAGCTCAGGAGTGAAATGGGACCATGGCTTCAGAACCTGACGCAAGCAAGCTTTGGGGAAGTTCGGGTCGAAAAATTCAAGGCAGGAAATGGGCCTTACTGTTTCGAGAAGGCGGTAGTGGTGAGGCATGATTGGGGAACTATGGGAAAGGAGAAGAAGCTTCAGGTTTCCGATTTGATGAGATGCAGAGCAAGATTGGTTTGCGGCATAAACCCGGCTGGGAAGGGAAGAGAAGTCAATGAAGAAGGGAAGCTGATCATAAGGCTAACTTTGCTAATGAGAAGAGGTTCAATCATCATTCAGACTGCACCACTTTCTCGTGCAAGGGAGTGTGCGTGGTGGAAAAAACAGAGTTGAATTCAGTAGGCAGTACATCACTGCTCACAGCTCATTGAGGCCGGCTAAGAAAAAACAGAACATGACGGCAAAGGTAATTAGCTGGAGACTAGGCACAAAAGCTAAGTAATTTGAGCATTAAATCAGGTTTGAAGTGTTTAGTTGATTGTAACAATCGCATTGCTCGATGAATAGGAACAAAATATTGAGCTTTCAATAAGCAAAATTACATCAATCTACTGAGCACTGAAATTGTAGTACAAACAGAACCTAGAAGTTCACAAAAGGCAGTTGTTGACCAACCATCTTGCTAGAAATATGACCAAAACTTTGGTTGATTCAGGTGAGAGTTATGACTTACACAGACATTGTTGCGACTCCCCATGGAGCTCAGATGACAAACTTGCTCTTTATGGAGAGAAATAGCAGCGTCATGGAATTTTTCCCCAGAGGATGGTTGGAGCTGGCAGGCCCAGGCCAATATGTTTATCAGTGGTTGGCAGAACAATCTGGAATCAAACACCAGGGTGCCTGGAGAGATCCACTTGGCGAAAAGCAATGCCCATCTCCCGAAAACGATCTCCAGTGCTTTAACTTCTACAAAAATGGGAAAGTTGGTCATAACGAAACCTTCTTTGCAGACTGGACAAGAACTGTCCTAACGAAGTAAGGACAAGCAAGTTGGAACAAGCCACCAAGGGCGCACCGGTTAACTCAACCGCTTGTATCTGCTAGTTGCCACATGTTACCCACTTAGCACGCAATTGTGTTAGCGAGGTAATACATGGATGAGATAGTAATGGTGTCAAGCGATATAGAGATCATATGATTCTTTATGCACTGAAAGAAGTTTGATATTCTACAACATACTTTGTGCTTCCAATCAAGATCTGACATTACTTTTCCTTGTGGATATAGTCTATTATGAAAAAACACGCCTCCTATTCTAGAGAGCTCTCTCTAGAATTTTCCCTCCCCCCTTCGCCTAATCCCCTCCTCCTTCCCTGTGACCGTGGAAGAGGAGGCCACCCTTCCCTTCCTTCCCTCCCTCTCCTCTTCCTCTCTTGGTCGGATACCATCCAAACCACCCCTTTTTGGTCTCCCTTTGTGGTTGTCTTCAACACTAGATCCCGTCGTTCGAGGTGGACATCGGTGGAAGTACCCCCACGGTGGAAGTACCCCTATGCACAGCCACATGGTCGCCCCTTTCTGGATTCGCCTGGGTGGTTTTAGGTGGTGTCTCAGAGTTCTATTTTCTGACCGGATTCTAGCCGGCCAACGGCATTTAGCTTTCAATAAAATTTATTGTAGACCTCGTTGTCCATTGGTGCTGGTGTGAATGCTATTTTGAGGAAATGGGAGTGAGGTGCTTGATTACCCATTCCTCCAGCGACTGCCACTTTCGGCGGAGATATTTTTGAGTCTTTGGACCCGCTTAGAGACACCAGTGCGCCCAAAAGCGTGCATGCATCTCATGCGCTCATCCTTTCCTCTTCCATTTGAGATGTTTTGTGGTGCGATATGCATGCCCCATGTAGGGGTGTTCATCCGGTTCGGCTATAGGTGGAGCTCCGGCTCCGGTTCCAGAAAGTTGAACCTGGAGGTCAAAGTTCACAAAACGGCTTAATATATAAATAATGTCGTTCTATTTAAAAACCCTAATCTCCCTCTTGACCTCTTTCGACCACACCATCTTGCTAGAAATATCTGTGACCAAGAACTTTGGTTGATGTCTGTTAGGATGAGATTGTTATAGCCGACTTACACAGACATTGTTGCGACTCCCCATGGAGCTCAGATGACAAACTTGCTCTTTATGGAGAGAAATAGCAGCGTCATGGAATTTTTCCCCAGAGGATGGTTGGAGCTGGCAGGCCCAGGCCAATATGTTTTTCAGTGGTTGGCAGAACAATCTGGAATCAAACACCAGGGTGCCTGGAGAGATCCACTTGGCGAAAAGCAATGCCCATCTCCCGAAAACGATCTCCAGTGCTTTAACTTCTACAAAAATGGGAAAGTTGGTCATAACGAAACCTTCTTTGCGGATTGGACAAGAACTGTCCTTAACAAAGTAAGGACAAGCAAGCTGGAACAAGCCACCAAGGGTTCACCGGTGAACTCAACCGCTTGTATCTGCTAGTTGCCACATATTACCCACTTAAGCACGCAATTGTGTTAGCGAGGCAATACATGGATGAGATAGTAATGGTGTCAAGCGATATAGAGATCATATGATTCTTTATGCACTGAAAGAAGTTTGATATTCTACAACATACTTAGTGCTTGCAATCAAGATCTCCGTATAGCCCTTTGTAACATATAATTGAAATTTTTTTAACCTTCATGAATGAATCAATGAATTAAAATGTTGGTTGATAAAAAAAAAAAAAAAGAACTATTTATAGTTCAATATACCCGTAGAGTAACGAGAGTTACAACCACCTTAATACAAATGTACAACGGTTCTCAATGGAAGACACCGAGTAAAGCCAGCAATGTGGAAGAATGAACTTGAAAGTTTGTTAGCAGCGCGACACATGGAAAGTTGTATTCTCTTCTATCTTGGAACTGTACAAATTAAGAAACACATGGAACACTATTTGAAGATCTATCTTTTATGTACAAATATTGAATCATCTTTTATCAATTTTTTAATAAGTTTTTTAAAAATAAAAAAAAAACTCAATGGGTATGAGCTGGATGGGTATGAATGGATATTCCCTTTGAAAAAATAATAGCAAGCAACAGATTTATAATTACAGACTCCAAATGGAAAAGGACCAGTCCACCCCTAATCAGCAAAGTAACTTTTGTAATCATATTTGGGGCAGATAGCAGATAGTCTTTTCCTTAGAGGTCCACGTACGTGCGTGCCATTCCTGTGAAGCATTTTGGGGTCGTATCGACTTTTCCTTAGTAGTCCGGCACTTAGAAGTCACGTGGACCAAGGACGTCTTTGCATCTACCATTCTACCTAGCTAGCCTAAAATATTGAGTGGAAGCGTTGGAACGCAAAAGTCATGGACTTAAATTTCATTTTCTACAGGTTACTCCTATCCCACTCCCACTGGGTCAACAGCAGTAATGGGTCTGGACTTGCCCCCTCCCACTGGGTTGTGATCCGTGAGAAATGCATATAAGTATATTTTTAGTTCCTGGCTTTTGTATAATTCTCTTACTCCTGGCATCTAAATCTGAGGCTGCAACTTTGATCTGCAAGATTTCTACTCCTAGCTGCAACAGGCTCTCGCTTTTCATCTTCACCTTGAGCGGGTTGATGGAGGTGGAAGGTAACAGCAAAGCTCTAACCCAAAGGGTAACTTTATTCTTCATAACCAAGGTCATCATAGGAGTCTTTCTTTTGCTTTTTGTTATCATCCTTTTTAGTTCACAAGCATCCCCTTTCGGTTCTTCCGCTTTACCCTCTACTGATTCGTGGGCGTTCCTCGAGCAATGGAAAGGTAACCAAGGTCCTAGTGCCTACAATATAACCTGTAGTACTCTGACCTCCAAGCTCCGAGATTCGGTTACTTTCCTTCCTTTGAAAGACCTCAGGTTTGCCGAAACTGCTATGACAGGGAACACTTGGTTTATGAGCTCCTTGAATGACACCCATGAGAAAAACGAAACAGAGTACCTATACTTTCCTTCACAAGCTTCCAAGGGAAGGCTTCTGTGCATTAGGGTCGGAACACGAGAGACGGCACCAAAAATTCATATGCCTTGGCATGGCCAGAAAGTCTTCCAGATTCCGCTGTGTTCATGAAGGGTTTGACCTTTGCGTCAGACACTTACTATGACTACGAAAACATTTGGCATGGGTTGTCCGCTGTGGCTCCTTTTGTTGGTTGGTCCATTAAGAATGGCTGCTTGAGACCAACAAGATGGGTGCTGTTTCATTGGGGAGAGCTCAGGAGTGGAATGGGACCATGGCTTCAGAACCTAACGCAAGCAAGCTTTGGAGAAGTTCCAGTCGAAGAATTCACGGCAGGAGATGGGCCTTACTGTTTCGAAAGGCGGTAGTGATGAGACATAATACGGGAAGCATGGGGAAGGAGAAGAGGCTTCAGGTCTTCGACTTATTGCGATGCAAAGCAAGGGGTATTTGCGGCATAAACCCGGCTGGGAGGGGAAGAGAGGTCAATGAAAAAGGGGAACCAATCATAAGGCTAACTCTGCTAATGAGGAGAGGGTCCAGATCATTCAAGAATGCCACCGCTGTGGTCGACATATTTGCAAGGGAGTGTGCGAAGGTGGAGGGATGCCTGTTGAAAGTAGCTCAGTCAGAAGATCTAAGTTTCTGTGACCAGGTCTGCTGTGCTGTCTCATTCATGTTAGCTCTTACATTCTTCTTTTTCTCTACCTCAGTTCCAGAGATCTTAAAACATCTTTAGCTGACCTTGTATTTGGTATACACCGCAAGCACTCATGACTGCTGCTCACTGCTTAGGCCGACTTCAAAAAAACAGAGTATGATAGTAATAGGTGATTGCAAGTAGGAAAAACGGAACTCATGAGCTTTCAACTCTTAGTTTAGTTGGCTAGAAAAACGGAATGCTGGATGAATTGAAACAGAAACTCTATTAACTAGGCAATCTTATAGTCTCTTGCTAAAAGATAGAAAATAGCATGCTACCTCAGTGTTTCTACCCTCATTCCATCTCACCTTGACGATTTTGCTTCCAAATTATGCTGTACTGATTATGATCAAAATAAAATGGCGTAAAAATCAATCTCAGAGATTACAGACGGGAAAAAATCCTCGAGGAATGTGACCAAAATGGTGTTGATTCAGGTGAGAGTTATGACTGACACCGACATTGTTGCATCACCTCATGGAGCTCAGCTGACAAACTTGCTCTTCATGGATAGAAATAGCAGCGTTATGGAATTCTTCCCCCAGTGGTGGATGGAGCTCGCAGGCGTAGGCCAATATGTTCATCACTGGCTGGCAGACCAATCCGGGATGAAACACCGGGGTGCCTGGCGGGACCCGCATGGAGAAAAGCAATGCCCATTTCCCGAACAAGATCGGCTGTGCTTTAGTTACTACAAAGGTGGCAAAATTGGTCATAACGAAACCTTCTTTGCAGAGTGGACAAGAACTGTCCTCGACCGAGTTAGGACCAGCAAGCTGGAACAAGCCCACCAGAGTGCACCCCTGAATTCGACCGCTTGTGTTTGCTAGTTCTTCATTGGCCTCATATTACGGACAAAAAGTTAGCAATTATGTTAAGTGGAGGTGATACAGGATCAGATAGTGGTTTCTCTAAGAGAGAGGATCATAGGATTCCTGAGGTACATAGAAATATATCTGTATTTCCAATCAAGAACGACATTATTTTTCCCATTCGGATTTTTTTCGAGTTTTGAATCATAATATTATATAAAATTCTCACCATTTTACAATTTTTGCCTTAAGCCCACGCGTGCAAAGTAGATTGTGGGAGTTGCAACCACGGTAATACAAATGTATGGCTGCTCTTAATGGAATAATCCAAGTGAAGAAAAGATAATCTTTTGCGACCGTAGTGCCTTCCACGCATGTGGAAGATGAACTTGGAATGAGCAACGCACTCCATGGTATAATCTTTGTTGCTGTAGTGCAAGTAAAAGGTTCAAAACTTAGCAATAGAAGCTTAGACGGGGACGAAATAATGCCTCTTTTATACAAAGAACATATATCAAGAACTTAACTCATTCAGCATACTCTCTGACGTACGATAAGCAGTACTATCCTTCGTTCTCTTTTTTCCTCTGATTTTGGGGTAGAGGGAGTGGGGGAAGGTGGGAAGGGCGGGGAAGGAGGTTAATGAATTCATATAAGCTTTCCAAAACGAAGCCAAAGATATTGTGACTTCAAAGGCACGAATTAGTGGCCAAGGCTTCATAACAGATGGAGAATTCCTGCGGACCGGGAAAACCGCTCAATTGGAGTTCTTTGATGCAGCAGGTGAGCAGCAGGATGCAGATCCTCATCTTCTGGACATCTTGGACCAAAGATAAACCACAAAGAAACAAATTAGAGCAAAAACCACCACTTGAACGATATGGTTTGACCCATTCTGAATGATGCTCTTATTCAATCTCCTTAGATTGTTCTTGACTCCCGCTTGAGCTTTGATTACCGTCATTTGCTGAAATGAACGAAATAAATAAAGACATCTAAGAAGGCAGTCCCAGTTTTCTGTAGGGAGGAAAACAGATGCGAAATGCTAATATCTATTTATGACTAAAAGCCAACATAGCAATTTGACAGACATATCAGAGACAAGATAAGCCAAAAAATATCATGGAAAGAAATTCATTTTTAGTCAAACATGGAACCACAGCTAAACAGAGGTCACAGTTTTGCTTATCTCTTCAACCCCCCAAAAAAACAAATGTTGGTGCTCGGGTTACAATTACTAGAAAACCATCTCCCTCCACTCACTTGTTAATTAATAGGTGCATGCACTTGTAAACAGTTGTCTGTCCTGAATTCTTTATTTTTGGGGGTTAACTACATTTGCACCCAGCTTTGGAGATCCTGACACTTTGCACCCTGTTATTTCAATTTTGAGATATTTCACCCACATGGTTTGGGAGTCTTGACACTTTGCATCCTGCCATTTATTATCTGTTATTTCGAACGGAAAAGTCAGTCATGTGTTCTGCACGTGACTCACTTCCCTATTTTGCCCCCAATATTCAAAAAAAGTTAATTAAAATTTGCACCCACGTGGTTTGGAGGACTAACACTTTGCACCCCGTTTTTTATTTTTGAGACAAATTTGCACTCAAAAAGCCAGTCACGTGTTCTGCACGAGGTTGACTTTTCCATTTGAAATAACAGCTAAATTGACAAGGAGTGCAAAGTGTCAAGAACCCTAAACCACGTTGGTGAAATGTCTCAAAATTAAAAAAAAAAAAAAGGATGCAAAGTGTCAAGGCCCTTAAATCACGTGGGTGCAAAGTGGTTTGGAGTTCTTGACACTTTGCACCCCTTGTCAATTTAGCCGTTATTTCGAATGGAAAAGTTAATCACATGCATAACACATGATTGGCTTTTTGGGTGCAATGTGTCTCAAAAATAAATAAAAAAAACCGGGTGCAAAGTGTCAAGGCCCTAAATCACGTGGGTGCAAAGTGTAATTAATCTTCTTTTTTTTTTTTGTGAGTTGGTCTGAATTCTTGATTTCACTGCATGCTAACTGCACTAATCAGTATTCTTTTTCCACTTGAAAGAGAGCAGTAGAACTGTTTTTCACTAACTCATTGCATTTAATTCCAATTTCCCTAATTAAAGGCATGCCTCTACCCAACAAATTAAGGATATCCTCATTGAAACACTTAAGTGCAAACCACAAATCATAAAAACATGTGGGTGAGGGTGTAAGTGTGCAAGTGCAAGTGCTGGTGTGTGTGTGTGTGTGTGTGTGGCGAGGGTATCTGAACTTAATGGTGTACCAGCTGATTAAGAAAATCGTTCTGAAATCTTGCTTCTGTCCCTATCTCTTCAGCAACCTGCACCAGAACACATGAAATCAAGACAAATTGGCAACAAATACGAACTCTGAAAACCATGGAGTATGTATATCAGAAAACAACAACAATATGACCAATACATTTGTATCATACCAACCTCCCAACCCTTTTCTTGAGCATATAAAAAGATCATATACAAAAATGGGGTGCCTCCCTTATGGCATTAAAATAATCATCTTTAAAGCAACTATCTGGACACAATAAGGGAAGGAGGAAAAAAGAAAAAAGGCCATGGCAGTTTATTGGTGCTTTCATGTATGTACTACGTGAACACCACTTATAGATGTGCCGGTCTCTGTGGGTACAAGTGAAGCAGCTGACAAAAGAAATTGCCCCACAAAAGGAAAGGAGAAGGAGAAAGAAAAAGGTAAAGGGTTCAATAAATTAAGACATCATATTCCACCTGACTCAATCTTAGAGCAAGTTATTTCCGCATTTCTACATCAATTACGCCAGTGTAACCAGCTACATATACTGGGAATTGATCTATGACGATACCATGCCCAAAAAATATAGCTTAGGCGATACAGGAATACAATAAGAGCTAGTGAGAACAAGAAGAAGAAAACACAGCCTGCGCACTTCTGGTGATGCTCATACTCTGGCTTTCCTGACATGCAGATTAAACAGCACCGTGTATATAATAATATAACAAACAAACAATCAAAATAGAATCCAGGAGATTCAAGAACACCACCAATATATGCTCAATGTTTTTAAGTACGTGATACATGCTCAATGATGACTTGTTAGGAGTTCAGTGCCACCATCTACCAATAAAATGAAGCTGCCAAAAGAGCAGTTTTAGGATCCCAATCATTTTTTTCTCCCTAACGCTCTCCCAGATGGAAAGAACCAGTAATGAGTTTTCTTTTCCAGTAAATCAAATGCTAAAGACATGCCTATGTCGATAATCACTGAACTTTGTCCTCTCACTGAATATTTCCTTCTTCGTACTAGTGCCATAGGACCTAGAACAACACCCCCCCCCCTCAAAATAAAAAAATCTGGAGGTCCTGAATATTACACCTAAGACCAAGCAATTACACAAAAAAATTACAAATTATAAATTTCATACACATGCACAAACACACACATATATATCCAATTTGTGTGAAACCCAGCCAACCCTCCAAACAAGTATTAGTAACCCATCTATTTTAAGGGGCATCTTTTCGTTGCCTTTCACAAGCTCGATCAACATCTTCTATGCACCCAAATTCCAAACAAAATAATGATTTAATGAAAACCATCAAAGAAAAAGTTGACAAGTTTAAAATTGGAATGACATACATGTCTCAATTTTCTAACTTGAGTACGTAGACCCGTGATCTCGTCGTCCAAATCCGCATGCATCGGATCGATCCGCAACTGAATTTCTTCGGAACTAGCCACCGGTCTCGTGCTAAGACCCTCTCTGCAAACCAAAAATTAAATTAGGGTTTTTACTAACAGTAACATCGTTACCAGTAACCATCCCATTGGAAAGGGGAGAGAGAGAGAGAGAGAGAGAGAGAGCCGTGCAATCCGTTCCTTAATGGGATAACCGGACCCAAAATTTGGAAAGGATCGTGGTATGGCAGAAACATGGAATGGAAATCACGGTACCTTGATCTGTAAGGGGCAGCACCGCCGTGAAAGGAACCGCCGGTATATGAACTGGACGCCATTCCTAAACTAGAAGAGGAGAAAGATGGAAACCGAAAGAGAAAAGGACGACCGATGGAACCGTGGGCGTGAAATTCAATTTCAAAAATCCAGAGCGTATTCAGAAGAAGCTTGGTAATGAGAGGGCGAGCCACGCTGGCTGCGCTATGCAATTGCGAATTCTACGCGGAATGAACCTGCCAGTAGTTGTCGGGTTGGACTGACCGGCACGTGTGCAATTCGTTTCACACGAGGCAAACATGCGTCGCGTATTATGTTTTTGCTTTCTGTTTAAAAAGAGGAATTTCGAAATTCGAAATGACGACTTCGGTTTTGGGCCTCGCCCATAGGGCTGTCCGATGGCCGGTCCGATTCGGTTTGATTTGGCTGGCTAAATTGGTAATTTTATAGAGTGAACATTTCGAATCGGTTCGGTCCGATCTCTGGTTTTACCGGTTCGGATTGGACGGTTTGGGCCATGACATTTTAAGCCTTTTTTTGGTTTGGGCTTCTTAGCATTTTTACTTTTTTAGGGTTTTATTTTGGACTTTTTGGGACCATTTTTTGGGTTTCTTTACATCAATTTTTTGGCCTATTTTTACATGAAATATTTGGCTACATTTCAACCAAATTTTGTAAAAGTTGTTACATTTGATTTGAAGAAAATACTAAGCTCTAATTAAAGAGTTCTAAATCCTAGTTTTTTTAAGTTAAAGATATTTACTCATCATAAAAATCAAAACAAAAATCAACAAAACATTATAATATAAAGTAAAGGTTTAAAATAAAAGTATCAAAAGTAGAAAAGTAAAACTAATTAATAATTACTAACTACACTACTCTATTACAAGCCATAACAAACAACAAAATAATCAAATCAACAAACTAAAAGTATAATTAATAATACATGTCATTAAAATATCCATTAATGTGTCCACTGTCCGGTTGTGAATTGTCCATCTCCCATGAAAGCTGTAAAAGGAAAAAAAATTTACACGTGAGATAATAAACTAATAAACAATATAGTGGGCATTATTATAAAAAAGAGATAAAAACTTACCATGAAATCAAATTAAATTAGTCTTCAGTTATCTCAAGCCGAGCCACTCGTGAGTTAAACATTATTCCTAATAATTTATGACAAAAACATGTTTAAATCTTCATAAATAACTAGAACTTACAAAATTAAAAAATTAACCAACATAGAAACAAAATATAATAGTATTACCTGATTCTAACGCCTCAAAGACCTCAACTTCGTCCAGTGACTCCCGAATATCTAACTTAATTGGATCCTTCAACCAATTTTGAGAGCACACAATAGCCTCAACTGTGACTGGAGACAAAGAACTGCGGAAAGGATCAAGCACACGACCCCCGTGCTAAATGCTGACTCACTAGCAACTGTAGAAACAGGCATAGCCAGCACATCCCTCGCCACCCTCGCAAGTATTGGATATTTGGATTTATTGTTCCCCCACCAAGTCAAAATATCAAAAGACGGGGTATTACGTGACTCACACCTATCTGTTAGATATGCTTCAATTTCAGACTTGACATACTCAACTTCATTATCTTGCTCATACATCTCAAAATATGGGACATCTACTATGCCACTAGAGCCAGAGGCATCATCCATAGTAAAATCAACACTAGCAGATGGAGGCTCAAAACCCTATGTACAAATAATTAAAAGGAATAAATTAGAAGTTACAAATAATTTACAAATCAAATAAAATTCAAATAATTAAAAGAAATACATTAGAAACTACAAATGATATACCTGTGAACGTGTCGTGCTTGAATCTCCATAGATCATGTTATATTCATCAAACAAAGCCTCCAACAAACACTTTGTAGATGATATCAAAGTATTTGCCAAATCCGATGTATATATTTTCTTCAACCAATACTCTACCACCCAATTTGCCTCTAGGATCAAGCACACTTGCAACGAATATCATCATGTTCAATTTCTCCACATTGCCCTCAATACTTATCATACTTGGTCTTCATCTCTATTGCCATGTTGCGAACTACTGCGTTGTCATTCTTAGACATTCTAATCAAATGTGACTGAATTTGACAAAGCTCAGGGAAGAATATGTTTGATGTCACATACAATGACCCAGAAAGTTTGACAGTAGCATCAAAGAAGACCTTCAAAAACATAACAAAGATTCTTATCTTCTCCCAATTCGCCCTCGTGGGAGGTCCAAGTCCATCTCCGCACACATTGCACGAATAAAGGAAGAATCATCAGTCTCTAATCTTAGAAAAGCTGCTTGAAACCTTTTGCTGCACTCTCCAACATGAGATATGTTGAATTCCATCTAGTTTGCACATCAAGAGAAACCAATTTCTTTGTATCAATCTTCATATAATCAGCACAAAGCTTAAATTTCTCCAACCTTGATGGAGAGGATCTCACATACCTCACTGCGTTCCGGACTTTCACAATAGACTCATCACAATCCTTTAACCCCTCACAAACAACAAGGTTAAGAATGTGCGCACAACATCTCATATGAAGATACATGCCTCTAATAAATTATCCTTCAAAAACCTTCTCAGAAAACGAATAGCACCATCATTAGAAGAAGCATTGTCAACTGTAACAGAAAAGATTCGATCAATACCCCAATCTAGTAAGCAAGCCTCCACATACTTTCCAATTGTTTCCCCTTATGATTAGGAACTTGACAAAAGTTTATAATCCTTTTGCGCAACTTCCAATCATTATCAACAAAGTGCGCTGTGAGAGTCATGTAATTTAAGTTCTGCACTGAGGTCCATGTGTCGGTAGTCAAACTAACTCTGCATGCACATGAATTAAAAAGTCCTTTCAACTTCTCCTTCTCATCTTCATAAATCTTTAGAACATCTCTTTGCACGGTTTGGCGAGAAGGCATTTGGAAACTAGGTACAAGTGACTTAATAAAGGCCTTAAAACCTTGACCGTCCACTACCCTAAATGGCATCTCATCAATTATACACATCTCTGCAAGCTTTTGCCTTGAAACCGCTGCATTATACTTATGGACTATCAAACTAGGCCCAACATTTTCACTCTCTCCTTCAGTGGCTGCATTACCAGTCAACTGTGTTTCATATTTATCCATTGGACCTTTTATCCTATTCATAGGATTTTTCTCACACTTCAAGACATGATTCTTAAGGGTCGAGGTACCAATTCTATTACTGTCACAAAGATACTCTTTCTTACAGTAATTACAATAACACATGGGGTAATTGGGATCACAATCTGTCTTCTTTGTCATGTGATCCCATACCATAGATGCTTTACGTTTGGGAGGCCGACTTTGGTTGGAACGAGTAGGAGTAGGACTAAGGACATCTTGGCCAGACTCTAAATCAATTACAGGAGACATGGTATTAGACGGTGCTCCCTGACCCTCTATGGTTGGTTCAGATTGATTATCCATCTAGCAAAGGTGAACAAACAATGCATCAAAATATATACTCCAATGTCACAATATATACTAAATTACTAATACCTAAATGTGATATACTAAACAAGCAAATATCAACACAATTTCAAAAGCAAATATTCAATCAATTATCAATAATCCAATCAAATCCACAGCCCAAATCCTTCCAATCAAGCCCATCCTCCATAGTTTCACAACCTAACCTATACTCTAAAATACTAAATTAACTAATGAACTATAATAAATAATTAACTAAATAAGTGAACAAATTTTTACCTCAATGCAATGCACTGACCTCAAACAACACAACTTCAAAACTCACAATCTCGTAACCTGCACAATACAAACTAATAATGTCAAGCTTCAAATAGAATATGCCAATATCTATTTATTGCTGCCAATATCTACATATTTCATATTGGCATATTAATAGTATCTCTTATATCTATTAACTGCTATTGGCAATATGAAATATGCATACTACTAATATGAATAATTAATACTACCAATTAAGTCAGTGATAAAGCCTAATAATTATGGGAAACATAATAAGAAAAAACTAAATAGAAAATCTTAATGTTATCCAATGTATATAACACATTAACACTATACTGACAAGTGACAAGTGACAACAATATGAACGTAGCATATGAAGGGAAAAAACTAAATAGATATTGAACTTACTGATGTTTAAAAAAAAAAAAGAAAAAAAAAAGGGAAATAAATAACTTACAGACGGCTGTAAGGTGGTGGAAGGAGGGAGAGGGCCGCACGCTGGAGCCTGGAGGTGGAGGGGGAAGGGAGGCCGTGAGTGGAGGGGAGGGAGGAGGAGGGAGGGACGCACGGTGGAGGGGGGAGGAGGCCGTGAGGTGGAGGGGCGGAACGCTAGAGGGAGGGGAAGGCCGTGAGGGAGGAAGGCGGGAGGAAAGGGGGGGGAAATTAGGGTTTTCTGAAAATAGAAAAGAGGGGGCGCGGGAGAGAGAAGGGTTGGGGGTGCGCGTCCAAAATTCTTTTTTTTTTTTTAAAAACCGGTAAGGACCGGTTTGGAGTGGTATATCCGGTTCAGTCCAATTTTCCATATAGGTAACCCGGAATCGACCGGAGTACACCGGTTTCCCGACCGGTAAATCTGGTATCAAAAAAGGGACCGGTTGGCCAAAATCGTTCTAGTTTCAGTCCGGGTTAACCAGTCCGGCCGGTAACTTGGGCACCCCTACCATGACCATGTCCTCTAGCCTTCTTTCCTCTTCTCCCCACTCTTTCTTGTTTGTCCACCCACTTTTTTTTGTTCACACAATTTGGACAATTCATATAAATCATTTTATGCCGACTTCGACAGCGCATGCATCTACCATAGCCAACAGTTTTTTATAAATCCATGCCTAGTTCCAAGTTAAAACTTGAGGACCATTCAATCCCGTTATTGGTAATTAGAGACTGGGATTCATAGTGGCCAACTTGTGTTTTTACCGCCTATAAAAAAAAAACTTGTGTTTTTACCTATACCCATTTTCATCTAACATGGATAGAAAACAAATGAGTATTTGAAGGACTAAAAATAAAAGTATACCACAGGTTATATGATTGTTATTGTTAAATATATTATCACGGCAATAACTTTTTTCTAAAATCTTCTGAATTTAAATATATATATATAATAATTTTTCAAGATTCAAGCTAAAATCTTGAAATTTAATAAACATATAAATTCAAATATTGGAAGGAGATAAATATTATTTTTTGTAAATAAAATATAAAAAGGACTAAAAGGGAAGGGGCTTTAAAAAAAAATTAAGAGGCTCCGCCACTGATAGATATGCTTAGGATATGTTAAACTTTGCCAAGTTTTTTAACTGCTAATATAAACTTCCAAACCTTTTGGGACAGTTCATCGGTCAGATCTCCCGAATTATTTTTTGTTGGTATAGATCTGGGTCAGGAGGAAGCAAATAAGCAACTTGATTATCTTTTGTTAATAATTAAAATAAAGGAGAGAAAAATAATTGAGACTAAAAAAGAGAAAGAGAGAAAAATGATAGAAATTAAATTGTTTGGTCTATAAACTTATATTCATTATTAAAAATATCAATTAGGCAGATTAATATACACATTAATCTATAGATGATTACAGAGAGATTTATTTATAAAACTTTGATTACAGTACCCCATGTTAGTAACGTGATACTCTAATATCTTTTGTCATATTTCTAGAAGCGACAGGAAAACGTGACGTTTTCTATAATCAAAGTCCCAACTCCCAATCAAATTATCAATCGCCTCCGGGATCCGAGTAAACGTCGGTGATTTATGAAATTCAAGGCATCGTTAAATTCACGCATTTAATGGAGTTAATATATTGGTCAAACTATGTGTTCCCTTCGGGAAAGATCGTGATCATTATTGTCCGTTGACCATTAGCTTTTTCTCGTGTGAACGGTGTAGAATCTTGCCTTAGGTGGACCTCATCGGCAAGTTTCGTGTTCGTGTGCGGCGGGCACTGGCCTGAATAGTTACGTACCTCTCTTTTTTTTTTTTTTTTTTTAAAAAAAAAAACGCACAAGAAAAATCCACGCGTCAGCATGCACTCAAATTTCTGATCCATGCATGTCCCTATTTTCCATTCACGGCTGTTTGTTTGCTCAATTTTTTTAGAGTCTAAAATTTTTATCATATCAAATATATTTTTACAAATTCTAATAAACTTCACACTTTTACAAACTTTAATAAACTTAAACATTCAAAAGATTCTCAAAATTTTTAAAAATATTCTTAAAATTTCGGTAAACAAACGCCCCATAGATATCTTACAGTTATAATATTAGAAGGTAAAATATCTATTTCACTATTATTAAACAAAAAAAGAGAGAGGAAAATCGAAATGGAATCATGGATACCAAAGGAATTGTTGAAATTAACTCCGTATGACAAGTGATACTTGGGCACTACACGTTTACGAACGGGTCACATTTATGAAGCTATATACTACATAATCTTAAATGTTATGACTTTTTATGGTACCTAATACGTATACAACTACCTCCAATTAATTGGGTATTTTTTTTAATTATTGGATAAATAAATTAAGGGTTAATTATATTTTGTACTCCATTTTTTTAATTTTGAAACATTTCACTCACATTATTCTGATTTATTTTAATTTGTACACTCGTCAATTTATCAATTATTTAAAATGGAAAAAACAATCAACTGCACAACAAGTGGATGCAAAAGTGTCTCAAAAATAAAAGAATAAGGTACAAAGTGTCAAACTCCCAAAACTATGTGGGTACAAAGTGTAATTAATCATTTTTTATTATCGATAACAAAATGGATAAGTGAGCTACATACAAAATATGTGATTAAAATTTTTGTTTGTTTTAATAGATAAATAAATGGTAAAGTGCAAGTGGAGATAAACTAAGGTGGCACTTGTTTTTCTAATATTTTTGGTATCAAAATTTCGAGCAAGTCAAACACACTTCAAAATTTTTAACATCTACACTAACACACTCCAAAATTTTCACAACTTTTTACAAACTTCAATTCAAAAGATGATTACCATTTTACAAATATTCTCTAAAATTTTAACAAATAAACGACACCTACAACTACTAAGGTGAAATATGTCAAATTTAAAAGAAGGCTAAATTACTCCGTACGTTCTGGGGTTTGACCTTTTTCCAGTTTGGTCCTTCAGGGTTCGATTTTTTCTAAAAATATCCGTGAGGTGAGGACCCATTACCAAATAGATCCTGCGTCAACTCATTGGACGGAAATGCACACGTGGCTAACGGTTTACGCGTGGGAATTTACAATTGAATTTTTTTTAAAAAAATCTTGCCTAATCACAATGTGACACGTGTCAGTAAAATAAATAAAAATAAAAATATTTTTAAAAAATAAAAAATAAATTAATAAATTAATATATATATATATATATATATATATATATTTTTTTTTTAAAGAAGAAGAAGAAGAAGCCAGATCGGGGAGCCTCGATCCTTTTCCTGGTGGAGGCCCCCTCCACCGCCGTCGGGGGATTCTGGCCGCCCAGTTCGGAGGGAGGAGGAGTCCCTCCTCCACCCCGGGCGGCCCAGTTCTGGGAGGGGGCCTCCACCGTGACCCCTCCATCGGGAAAGGATCGAGGCTCCCCGATCCGGGTTTTTTTTTTTTTTTTTCACATTAAAAAAAATTAATTATGTTTTTTTATATTAATTTTAGATTTATATTTTTTTATTTATTTTATAGACATGTGTTACATTGCGATTGAGCAAGATTTTTTAAAAATTCAACTGTCAATTCTCATGTGTAAGTCATTAACCACGTGTATATTTCCGTCTAATGAATTAACGGTAGGATCTATTTAATAATAAATTTTCACTCCATAAATATTTTAAAAAAAAATCGAATCTTAAAAACAAATCTGAGAAAATGTTAAACGTGGGGACTAATTTAGCCTTAAAAGAAAAGGGACGTAAATTGTAAAATTTTCTAAAGAGGTATAAAGTATAACTGACCCATAAATTAAAGTTGGCGCGGACAATAAAAGAAAGATGCTGGCTATGGCCCTATGTGGCTACGTGGGTTTGGTGCCTCCTCATACTCGTCGTCAAAGTACAACCCGCACATCATCTACTGAGACAATACGACGTTAGATTCGTCATTCCTGACGTGCCCAATCACAGCCTTTACAACTACAAAGCGTGAACTTTTTGTACGCTTCGCAAACTACGATGCCGCGGCCCGCGGGAACTTCAATTCTCCGTGTAAGTCAGTCCATTTTCATCACGAGCCCGCTTTTCTAAACGCGGTAAACGCGGTCGTTCTGAAGCATCCGGTCATCATCGCCTCTTCAAGGTCCGCGAGAGTCTGGGGTCCCTCGCATAGTGCTGTGGAAGGTTTTTTAATTGAGCCGAAGAGGCAAACTCCACCACCCTCGATCTCCAGGCCATTCAAACCGAGAGAATCAGAGAACCCTGAGGATTTATATTGTATCAGGGAAAAAGCCAGATTTTGAAGGAAGGAAGAACGAAGAAACAAACGAGGAAGATGGGGAGCGAAGGTGAGTCTGTGAGGAAGCCCCGGTTTCTATGTCTCCATGGATTCAGGACGAGCGGGGAGATTCTCAAGAAACAGTTGGGGAAGTGGCCCGATTCCGTGCTCCAAAAGATCGACGTCGTCTTCCCGGATGCTCCTTTGCCGTGCCAAGGAAAATCCGACGTCGAAGGGATTTTCGATCCTCCTTATTACGAGTGGTTCCAATTCAACAAAGTCTGGTGTTTTTCTCTGATTATTTATTTATTTTTTTTTATAGTTTTTCCTCGTTTCTTTTTACGTGTTTGTTATGCATTGAGTTCAGATAACAAGCAATTACTACGCGTTCTTTCTGCTCACCAGACCTGAAGAAAGTGTTTCGTCTTTCTCACAGGAATTTACAGAGTACACGAAATTTGACGAGTGTCTTGCATACATCGAGGATTACATGGTTAAGCACGGACCCTTCGATGGTCTCCTTGGTTTCTCCCAGGTACAAGATTTGACCAATTCCTTTCTGTCATATTCAAATCAACAAACAGAATTGAACTACAGTTCGTTTGCTTTTCGATCGTCTTACAATTGGGAAAATCGAATTAAAATAGTAAAAAAAAAAAAAAAACCGTAAGAGTCACGAGTCATATTGTTCGACCAATCAAGATTATAGAATTTATTAAGCTCCAAAATTTCTAGATTTTTATAAGCATGTTCCTCAGAAATATATTGGGGTTTTTGGATAGTCAAGTTAACTACTATATTGAAAATAAACAATGGTATTGGTTCCTCAGGGGGCTATATTATCGGCTGGGCTGCCGGGGCTGCAAGCGCAGGTGCGTAGAAAGCGTCCAGTGGGACTTTTGACTTGTCCTTATGAGAAGCTTGACCGTTAAAACTGAGATATTACTTGGTGGCTGTGGGAATGTTGATTTTGGTTGCAGGGAGTGGCGCTTACGAAGGTTCCTAAGGTCAAATTCCTCATAATTATTGGAGGCGCCAAGTTTAAGTCACCGTCGGTTGCTGAGAAAGCATATGCCTCTCCCATCCAACGTCCGTCCCTCCACTAGGTACTCAGTTTCCTCTGTGTTTTTTTTTTTTTTTAATTATGATATATTCGGTTCACCGATTACAATACGTTGAATCTACGTTTAACAAAAGACAAACAGCCCGGTAGATAGGCCTCATTTTTCGGAGGTACATACGTTTTTTTCTGGATTTATCTCCACATCAACAACGCTTCAACTCCTCTGGAGACAAAAAAATAATAATTAAAAAACTCCATTTCAAACACCTAACCATCTTGCTGGGACATCGAACTACGTTGTTGCAGGAGAGACGGATTTCTTGAAGCCATATGGACTGGAACTCTTGGAATCTTGCGTAGATCCTGTAGTGATTCATCATCCCAAGGGTCATACTATACCCAGACTTGGTAATTTAGTAGATCCCCTGCATGCTCCCACTTTCTCTCTCCCCACAATGCTCGTAGAGCAGGGATGCATTTCTCTATATGTCGCTGGTGAAAGATATTCTCTTTTCCTATGTCAGATGAAAAGGGTTTGCAGAGCGTGGAGAGCTTCCTCCAGAGGATCCAGAATATGTTGTCCGAGAAAGAAGAGGAGCCGGGACTGTGCTTTTGCGAAGATGTTTTGCAGGCATAACAATTGGAAGTGCTTTATTTAGTCAGCGTGTTCTACACATTTCCTTTGACATTTCCTGTTTTACATTCATATACTTGTCATAAGTTGATTGGAGGAGTATACGGCAAAAGTCACCGACGGTCCCATAGTAGTAGAGAAGATTGATTCGACGGTATATGTATTTGAACTTTCATTTCCCTGAATTAAAGTCTCCATCGTTGACTTCTCTCACTTCTAATGAGAGAAGGCAGTAGCTAAATTGCATAAGGAAAGTGCGTAGAGGAAAGAGAGAGAGAGAGAGAGCATAAAAGGTTCACGAAGTTCCAACGTATCTAAAATTTTCGTCTTCGGATCATAAGATAATAAAGGTTGGAAATTGATATTCGTTTTTATTTTATTTTCCCATAAGTCAGTTAGTCAGGGTCCGTTCTTCTAGTGGCTAGGCGGTCCAATTTATATATCGTACAAACTTATATGGCGAATGATGGTGCGTAGCTGACGTGCGTGAGCAGTGAGAGAGGCAACCAACCAAAGCAGTCACCAAGTGGTTCCATAATTTATGACTAAATCTACAGCCGAACCACCCATTTGGATGCGCACTGAAGCCAAGAAATCAACCATTTTGGACATCTCCCTAGTGGCTGACTCTACCCAGGTCGGAGAGATGCCAAAAACCCAACCCGCCGTGACAAATCAAAGCATAAGCTACGCGAAAGAATGTGGACGTTGGTACGCCGAAGCCGAACGATGACATGCCTATTTCTCACTTTACAATCGCTCCCTCTCGTTTCTAACCCCTCCAACGTTCTTCACAAACCTTCTCGCTCTCTTCACAACCCTCTCTTCAAGCTCTCCCCGGTAAGCGCCTCCTCTCCCACTCTTTTGTCTTCGCCTCATTTGTAACTACCCACCTACCAACAAACCAACTCGGGTCTCTGTTCAGGCTTCTTTCTTTGCAATTCCGAGTCCTGCAATTCGTGCCTTTTTTTCGAAGGGAAGTGTCGGAATGGGAGATGGAGCGGTTCAACCTCCGGACTCTATATCGTACTTGACGCAGCGAGAAGCCGCCGAAATCGATGAGATCCTCATGGGTCCTCTTGGGTTTAGCGTCGACCAGCTTATGGTCCATCTCAAACCATCTATACGTTATCCAATTCTTCCTCCCTTTATTTGTGTTATATTTTTTTTTTTATTTCCAGTGGATGTCTAATGTCTTCAATTGATATTTTTCTGTCCGGGAATCATTTCCGTTCGTGCAATTAGGAATTGGCTGGTTTGAGCGTGGCTACATCCATAGCAGAGGTACTGATACTGTAGGACTTTAAGGCCTGCATTCAGAGATTGTATGATGGTTTGCTTTCTGTCGATCAAAATTCAAGTTTGTACTTGGTCAGGTTTACAGAGCAACTGAATATAACCGTGTTCTCGCTATTTGCGGTCCTGGGAACAATGGCGGTGATGGTCTCGTGGCTGCTCGTCATCTTTATCACTTTGGCTACAAACCGGTTGTTTGTTATCCAAAGCGTACTCCGAAGCCTCTTTATTCTGGGTTGGTTACGCAGGTAGAGACATTTTGTTTTTTAATCTTCGGGGTTGGGTTTTTCGATATTTATCTTATTTGATGTTGTAATTTTGTAGCTGGAATCGCTATCAGTCCCTTTCTTGTCTGTGGAAGATCTGCCGTTGGACTTGTCAAAGGACTTTGACATTCTAGTAGACGCAATGTTTGGGTTCTCATTCCAGGGTAATTTCTCCTTTTCGTTTTTGGTATTCGCAATGTCTGGGTGCCAATTGCTAGTATGTGAGCTTTTATGGTTTGCATTTGCAGTATCAATGTTACGTAGGACTAGCAAATCCTTCTAAATTGGAATTATTCCTATTTTTTCCGACTGTCAACAGCACATCTGTTAAAAAGCTCGACTCAAGAAGTTGTTACATTGCTTCTTTGGAAGTTCAGGCTGCGTAATGGGAAGGATAATGGGCTGATGATTATTGTGTTTTCTTAGTGGAAGCTACTCTCTTAGTGTTGTGAGTTATTGAAACCCAAGTATTTTTGTCACCCTTCAGGTACCCCAAGGCCTCCTTTCGATGATCTGATCCAAAGAGTAGTTTCTCTAGGAGAGTATGATCAAACGCATAAAAAATCTGCTGTTATCATCTCTGTGGACATTCCATCTGGTTGGCACGTGGAAGAGGGAGACATTGGTGGTGAAGGCATTAAGCCGGACATGTTGGTATGTTTTGTGATGGAAATCTCAATTGTGCTGAAGCGCATGACATGTTCTTAGTGGATTACATGAATGCACACAGACAATGGAATGTGGTCAACAGTGCAACTCTGTTATTTTGCTAGGTCTCTTTAACTGCTCCAAAGTTGTGTGCAAGGAGGTTTTGTGGGCCACACCACTTTCTAGGTGGTAGATTTGTTCCCCCATCTATTATAGAAAAATATAAGCTTCGTCTTCCACCGTATCCTAGCACTTCAATGTGTGTCCAAATTGGAAAGCCTCCAAAAGTTGATATATCAGCACTCCGAGAGAACTATATTTCCCCAGAATTATTTGAGGAACAGGTTGATGCTGATCCTATTGACCAGGTAAGAGTTCAAGAAAAAAGCTATCACTGCTAATCAGATATTGGGTTTTTTATTTTATTTTATTTAAATATTGGCGGTTTATGAGTTGAATAGTGAATCCTGAGGAGGGCCTTTGCCTTGATTTTGGCACAATTGATTTGGTCACATCAGAAACAAGCTGTTAAATGTCTCGCAGTTTTGCAAATGGTTTGATGATGCAGTGGCTGGTGGCTTGAGAGAACCTAATGCTATGGCATTGTCAACTGCTGGAAAAGATGGAAAACCGTAAGACTCGCTTCCTTCACTATTTTTTCTTGGTTTTTGGACATTAGGATAGGTTTTACTTATCTTTTCACCCTGTTGGACATCATCTTACATGAGAACAACCTTGATACTTTTCAAAGCTGTATAACTGTTACAAATTTGACACTCCTTGCCATTCAGGTTCAACTTACTTGCACACTTATAAAGAAAAATCTATCATGTGTAATGTGTATGCTTGTTGAGTCAGCTGCTGTCATTCATTATTCAACTATTTTTCCCTCATTAGGTTCTTGCATACAGAACATCCTAAATAAGGCACCCTTCGTAATAGCAGGAAGCCCAGTTATGCAATTATGTGCCATTCCCAGTTAATCTTTTCACTTTGAAGTTGGTTTTTAGGCCTTTGAAATGAAGGAATTTGGTTCTTAACATTTTAAAACTTCTGCCTGATTTTTGTGCTTCTTGTATAAAGGACTTCTTGCCTAAACTATTTGTTCATTTATTGGCGATTTGGCGGAGTTGCTGCATTGGAATACATACATGAATCCACTCACACACACACACACAAACACATCACACACATATATACATCGTCAGTGTTCAAGGATATTCCCTAGGTAAAGCATTTGAAAATTTGAGGACTATCAGCACGTTACATGCTTGTTTTAACATTTTGAACTTTAATGTGAAGTTTGAATTTATATATGTGGAACTTTTAAAGCTTCTAATTTGATTTATATCATCTTACTTTCTGCTACAGGTCATCACGAATGGTATTGCTAAAAGGAGTTGATAAGGATGGTTTTGTCTGGTTTGTACTAATCTGTTACTGTTTTGGTAGTGCATACAGTTGACACTTTTTTCCTGCGAAAGCTTGTACTTATCTGTCACTATGTGCAGGTACACAAATTATGAAAGTCGAAAGGCCCATGAATTATCTGAAAATCCCAATGCATCTCTGCTTTTCTACTGGGAAGGTCTTAATCGACAGGTACATGTACTTCTCAGTTGTTAGAATGAGAATTGAATATTCCGACTTCCTTCTAAGTTTAGGCTTTTGAAAGGAGGGGTATAGTATCGGGAGTCTAGGACAATCTTTGGAACTGCTTATTAATAAGGACGTTGGTGGGCCAAATCATATTACATATTCACATGCCTCATCTAAAGGAGAGTAGCATTTGCATGATGATGAAAACAAGTACAGTAACTGCCTTGTGAATTGAGCTGGAATTATGTATCTTGTAATCTTCTTGAGCCACTTGGAATTAGACAAATGGTGCATGGAGAACATGTTTTGAATTGTTGGAATAATGGCTGGTATTGTATGGTATGTTTACTTTTGATTCAGTGGCCTGATAATGTCCTATTGTTCAAGCTATTTAACTGATCCCCAGAGGTTCTTTTTACCATAATGGCCATTGTTGAGTTTTAGTCCGCTTTGATGCAAGTTGCTTAACCATCTTGTATGATCTACTTTGCAATCAGTATAGTTTCTAGGATGCTCCTTGGCTTCAGAAAATTTTGAACCCTTGTCTGTGGAGTGTCACACAATTTGGACATGCCATGATTTTTTGGGTCTGGAAGTTGGAGCAGTGCCAGGTGCTATGCATGAGTAGGGCATGGGACAGTGATGGCTTTCCTGCACTCTAGGTGGCTGTCCTTGGGTGATTATAAGCGCCTCTAATAGAGGGTATGATTCAGTATGGTACTCTAACTGTTGACAAGTTGATGGCTTTTTATTAGCCACAAATGTTGGATGGAGTACTGGTATCAAACTGGGTAACATTCTGAGGGAGAGAGAGTAATAGAGAGAGATCTGCTAGAAATGTTAAGTGGCAACAAAATGGTGACAGTCAAATCCTTTTAACAGCATACGAGCAACTGCGGGACTAACAAGACTATACTGTTTGTGAATGTTACCTGCATAAATGTCTGTTTTCTGGACATCTGAAGGGGTGAGGACACTCAATTGTTAATGTAGATTTAAAAGAAAATCAGCTTACTTAATGCAGCTAGTGAGTGAGGTAATCATAACATTATGCTGACACCTGGGCAGGGTCAAGCAAAAATACTGACCTGAGGTTTATCACAGGACTTTGTGTCTCAGCATCTGAGGCCTATGTGACGAAACTGCCTTGCCATAACATAATATATTCAGATCTCATGTACATGATCCATGAAACTGTACTTTTGCCATTAGGCAATATTTGTGATCTACTTGACTGGTGCATGGTTTTCTTCGTTACCTAAAAAACTATATAGGGAGATGTAACTGGTGCCTATTCTGAACAATGCAACTAGCTGAGCTGTCATTTTTCAATCTAAAATCCCTGTATAAAGGGAATTTCAGTTAACATTGCAGATGTAACTTGTTAGAGAGATTCCTGGATGATGACCAAATTTACCATTAACTTTGATTTGTAGGTGAGAATTGAAGGCTCTGTGCAGAAGGTTTCTGATGAGGAATCTGAGCAGTACTTTCATAGCCGTCCTCGAGGAAGTCAGCTTGGAGCAATAGTTAGCAAGCAGGTTTTTTTCACTTGGTTTTTATAATTATTATTTGCTAGCCTTGCTGGACGCATGAAGAATGTGCAGATTCTTTTTCTTTTTCCACTCTTCTCTCCCTCCCAAAAGACATTGTTGCAGAAATTTTGCAGCAATTACAAACCTCTAAACACAAGGTTTGGAATAATAGTTACTTGTGGTAAAACAAGTTTTGTTTACCTTTTTTGGGTTATAGAGAGAGTCCATGAACTGTAAGATAGTTCTTCTTCTTCTGCAATCCTTTGTTATATTAACATGTTTCTTTCCGCCTCCCTTTTTAAGTTTTTATTGAAAAAAAGAAATCATTACAATCTGAGAGGAGATGCTTGATTATCTGTCATGAATCTATTTGACTTGAAGATTTGTTTTCCTCAAAGAATATGGGACACACTTGCATGAATGTATGATATCGTTATCCTGCTTTCTTCAGAGTACCGTAGTTCTTGGAAGGCATGTTCTACACCAACAATACAAAGAACTGGAGGCAAAATTTTCTGATGGGTAAGATCTATTTTCTCTTTGCATGTGTGCATGCCTTTTTTTTGGCAGGTTCGGGGGGAGGAGGATGGCTCTCACATGACTAACTTTTAATTCTTGACAATCTGGCTTGTGCCAGTATTCTGCTAAAGACACTTGATCTAAATCCTTGAAATGATGGTCCTTGCCGTGGTCTACAAGAGCAACATTTTGCAGTAATTTATAAATCTTTCCAACCTTCCTCAGATTAAACCCTCAAGAGATCTCTCACCTATATGAATATATGTCTCTCTGGGAGAAATTTGATCTAGAATTCTTTTTTGCTTTCCTTCTGCAGAAGTTTGATTCCGAAACCTAAACACTGGGGAGGGTACAGACTTAAACCAGAGCTGTTTGAGTTTTGGCAAGGGCAACAGTCTCGCTTGCATGACAGGTGGTTTTCATCCCATTTATGAAAGGTGGTTTTTGTTCCATTTTTCTTTCTATAATTCTGATATTGGGGGACTACTGGCGCTGGTTTGGGTGGAAGTCAGTTTAATTCATATTCATGGATCCTGGGGTTTGGACCTTTTATAGTGACTTAATCAAAATTTCATTCGCTCTGGCGTAATTCAGATATGTAAGTGGGTTTGTCATCAATTCAGAAGCCCTCAGTGAATTGTGTAGATCCTAGCATTCCTTGATTGTCATTTTTGTGTTGACGTTAGATGTGTTGATCTACTAGTCTCTGACTCTCTGAGCCAAATACTGGTACCTAATCATAGATGTGATGCTGGGCCTATGGATAATCCAGTTAAATGCAAGTATTATATATTCATATGCACTACTACCCTCACAGTCTGTGTTTCAGACCGCTCAATCGGGAATGTAGTACACTTTTGTTCTGAGGCACCATCTTAATGTGTTTTAAGGTTCTTGGATTGAATGAAGACAAACAAAATCTATGTTAATTTGAAGGCAGTCTTAGCTCATTTTGATTTTTCATATTACAGTATAGGAGTTGTCGATAAGTAAATCCCCATCATCCCACATCCCATAGCAAATGCATACATCTGCAATATACCCTAACCATCCACTGCTTAGGTAATGTCGTCATGTGCATTCTTTCCGTAGTTTCAGAGCTCCAATTTAGGAGCAAAAGAAAATTAGGCTTGAAGTCTTGGTTGAAATCCAGATTTTGATTTCACTCTATAGATCTGTTTCATATCCTGTTTTCTGCTTGCTTTTTTTATTTTTGATATTGCGAACTCATGTTTATGGCACTTCAAGCACAAATTCTATAGGAAATTGTGGTCACATATTTTGAAAGGCATCTCAGTGATTCTTTGGAAGCTTATTGCTGTCCGTAAGTCTTGAAGAAATTTGTGGGCATATGTTGGAACATTCATCATCATTATTGTCGTTCTATCTTCTTGACAGGTTGCTGTACTCTCCTACGGAGATCAATGGAAAGCAAATGTGGAAAATTGAGCGGTTGGCTCCCTGATTGTAAGTACAAATCTGCTGCAAAGCAACTGTAAGCGATATATAATGAACTTTAGTTATGGGAATGCCAAGAATTTCCAGTGCGTGATCAGAATTTCAGTTCAAGGCCTACTTTAGTTTGAAAAACTTCCAAATTTGTTTCTGGTACCAAGGCCGTTGCTGTAGCCACTGTTGGCATGTGATATCTCTCCAAAAAAACTCATCTTACTAGTCATACAATATATACATCGGAAGAAATTGATTATTGCTTGAAGGTTTTTAGTGCAAAGAATTATGTGCCGAAACGCTTATTTTCGGCTCGATAATATGTGCTGGAAGAATGAATTTTGTAGCTGAACCCAACAAGCCGTTTAATATTTCTGCTCCATCTAGCACCTACGTCTATACATCATACTCCGTGTTCTTTATGATCTACCTCCTTTACATAAAATTTTGCCTGTACTAGAGTGCAAAAATATATCTCAGCTGAAATATATTTCACTTCAACATTCCTCTTTGCTGTCGATCTAGCACATTAACTTTTAAAGCAATGCTGCTGTTTGTCTTGCATGATTGTTGGATAGCGGTTTTTTGTAAATCCTATTCTTAAAAGACAAGGCTTGTACTCACAAGTTTATGACAGGTTGTAGTAAGTTGATTTATGGGTGATCAATAGTTGCTAAATTTCAATGTTTACATGACTTTAGGTACTTGTTGGTTAACCCCAATTTCATCTGTAGGATCCCATCTGTGATTCTAGTGTAGATGTAGTATACTTCCACCATCCGCGGCTAGTTTGAATCTATGTAGTTTACATTAAAAAGTGGGGAGGATGGGGAGGCGATCTCTCTAATCAAGATGAAATGTGCTTTATCTCATTTCATATCGGTTGTCGACCTCTCTTCGAGCTTGGAGCTTTCTTTATGGATTCTTCTTGATATTAATGGTGGTGGTATTGAAAGAGGGTGTCAAATCATGACCAAAATGGGCTCCACCATGGAAAAAATCAGGAAATTCTTTTCAAGGTTCTTTGACCAGCTGATGCTGAAACCTGGAGCACTACTTTTTGTGAAAGGCCCATTGGATGGCAGGTGACCACCCCACTTCCTTTTGAAGGGGTGGTTTCCTTCTCAATGAGTGGAATATCAAAGATTTCAGATGTGTAGTGTGAAAATTCAAAGGCCCTGGTAAGCAATGAGCATCACCCATGAAAGATCCCAAGAAGTTGATGTGGCGGAATTTTTTTGAAGTTCTAAAGGAGAAATGATTAGTAGATTCCCTCCCTTTCTCTTCCAAATCATTGATCTAAAAAGGCCTATGACCCATTAATCGCTTTGGAGCCTCTGCTTTAAATTCAACAAGTGGGCAAAGCTGTTTGATCCAAGTCACGAGTCGTGAGCATATTGAATTAGAGGCTAATGTATCTGCTTAAAGACAACTGACCCTAGAAAGCATTACTTTATTCGAGCCTATGAGCAGCCACTAATGGATGTTGACCCAACTGCAAAACTTGCGGTGCAAGTGGCCAAGTCCCAAACGACTCGTTTAAGAATGTTAGCATACATGAATGCACTTGTATTATGCATGGAATCACTCAGACCCACAAGTCAAATATCTCATTATTTGTCTTATCTATTAATCCATCTAAATCTTTTTTACATTTTCTTTTCTAATCTAAAGTTTTGATGTCCCACGATTTTTACATCCATTTTCTCGGTGTTCGTTTGTCATAAGAAGCTTACTCTCCCACTAAGAAGTTCCCAATATCTTCTGCCGATCTACAGCTCTTATGATCGAGTAGAATAATAATGCTTTTGCTCAAGAATTGTCCCAATCACCCGGGATGACTTGAGCATTGCCACTTTCTTCCCAAGTTCAATCCCAAACCCTATGGACCCATTAATTATTGTCAATTTTTTCGCACAAAAATTGATGCAAAAAAGCGTTGTTCTTTTTTTTTGGGTGCTCAAATCATCCTGGGTGATTGGAACAATTCTTGAGCTGTGTGGCCTGTGGAGGCGGAACCCTTCCTATGCCTTTTTGAATGTGCCAAGGACATCAAAAGTGGGTTCGATCTTAATCTTCTAGAGGGAGATAATGGCGACGTCCCTCAAAAACAGAGACGACGAAAGAAAATTCGGAGAAATGGGCGAGGACCCCCACCCCACGTACACGATATTAATTGGGCACGCAGGCATCTGACGGGTCTCGCGAAGCAGGATATATGATAGAGATAGTTCACTCTTTAATGACCCTTTTGAATAATCTTGAGATATAAAACGGCTATATTTATGATAGTTTGACCAGATTGGTGTTTTCGGTAGAAATTGATTGGAGGGGCCTCTTAGGGCTTAGATGGTCGACTCCGGACAAACCCCTGCCTCTTCAAGGAAACTAGAACTCGATGCAAGATATTTAATAGCACAGCTTTGTAAGCAAAAGAAAAACAAAGAAGGTGAGTGGGCTGAGATCGATCTTTCTTAGGAACAGGTAAGACCAACCATATATCATAGGACTTGGGTATCTTCGATGGTCGCAAAATATTACAAAAAGAAGAAAATACTACTTTTTTTTTTTTTTCATTCTAAACCAATACTACTTGAAAGAGAAGAGCAAAGCAAACTATAAAAGTTTGGGTTGTCAGTCTTCACCCATGTTGAACAAAAGAAAAAAGAATTGAATAAAAAACAAAAAGGTAGCAGGGAAGTTTTCTGGCATGGGACAGCACTGCTTTTTTCTTTTTTAGGTGTGTGTGTGTGTGTAAGCATGGGACAGCACTGTTGCATCAAGGACAAAACCCGTAGTACAGCTTACAGAAAGGAAAAGGCCAATAATACAGAAACTATGCCAAATCAAGTACTTTTTGTTCATCGAGATCGTTATAATCCATCACATTGGGGCGGTTGTGGCCAGTGCCTTTTATGGTTCTCAAATGACAGATTTGACACTACATTGTTACCCATGTCCGATGGAAGAAATCTGGGTATGCAGGTTTACCTATACTGAGGCACGCCAACTGCTTGCCCTCGTACGAAACCAAGTTTTATTAGAGATCTCTGAAGAGATCTCAGTGGAGAGTGCAGTTGTTACGTCCTTGATATTGGTGGGCACAGAATCTTGTCGTTCACATGAAGCACTGGATCAGGAGCGCTTGGTCTGACAAAGACATGAACAAGGCAACGGAGTAGGAGCGCGCATGTCCAGTTAGGGTGCATTTAACGGTTTAAGACAAAATAATATCTCGGAAAATTTCTAATATCCTTTAGGACGTCGAGAAATTGACAATTTTTGGCGTCGATGGTTCGATGGAATTTGTTCCATTATCATCCATATTAAGGACTGTAGTTACTCCCCCCATCACAGACCCAACTTCACACCTCTAATTCTCTAAACTTAGTGGCTCTCCCTAACTTATTATCCCGAACGGGTGACTTGTAGATCAAAATCCACCCCGAGCGGTGTCTCTCAATGACCAATCCAATGTCAAGATAAGCTCACTCCTCAAAGCCCTCCTAGGGTTATGTTCAATGTCCAAGAGGAGGTGCAAACTCATGAGCTAAGAAGGCTCATTGGTCTAGCTAGCTACCACTCGTATCGTTCTCTAGATGGGCATGATATCTTTGCCCTCGACCCCCTCTGTCACTTTCTAATCACAATACATAACCTGTTTAGGTTTGGAAAAATTTCTTACTCTCAAGTTTTGTGTGTCTGTTTTCTGATATATTTCAACTGAGATGATATGTGTTCAATAACCAGAAATTAGAAAGGAAACAATAACCATTCGCTTTTCTCGTTGTTTGTTTAGATTCCTTAATAAGATATTAAGAGTAGTTGTAAAAGTTTAAGAAGTTCCTTTTTCAGTCTAAGAAAAAACCTACCTAATTCTCTGCAGTTAAGTAATTATGCAGGAACATATATATGAGAGCTTCAAGCTGTACTGTCAGAAGTCAAAACAATCTACGTAGAAAAAATTGCCTCTTTGTTTGACAATATTGGGGACACTGTCCTAAAGCATGCATGCAGCAGATCATGCTAACAGCTCAGGCTTTCAATGATCAGACAAATTAGTCGTAGATGTCGTAGTCACTGGTGACGTTTCCTATCCCAACTTGTTAAATAAACGGGAGGAAGGAAAGAAAGATCCAAGCTAGCACTCCATCCCCATGGAGTCAAAATATTAGGCTTCTATCAAAACTGAAGCTTTTGTTTTTACTTGAAAAAGTTTTCATGCCCACAGTTGCCAAAGAGCTATCTTTGACACTTTGTTGTGTTCGGCAACAGTGTCTCTCAGGCCTAAAACTCTACACTTGATCACCTGCAAAGCTCAACTAAGTTTCCTCCACGAATCTTGATGTGTTTATTTACAACATTTTACTTCGGATCGAACAGTCTTAACACAATTGTCACTGCAGAGACTAGGTTAACCTAGGGTGCCCGGCTGAAATGTCGGCAAAGCAAGGGGAATACTATGACAGATAGCCTCTAATATATAAAAAGATCAGATTAATAAATCAACTCGGCGATCCGATCGGATTCAGATGTTGCAGACTATCAGACTTTAAATTAATGGGTTTGATGCTTCCAAGTGAATTTTTCATGCTATATTCAATGAAGCTTCATATTTTGCCCATTGTCTGCATACAAAATTTGCAGGAGGCAGCATAGGAAAAGAAAGTAGTGCTTGGGGAGAAGAGTGAATTAATATATTTTAAGAGAGATAATTAATTAGTTTTTTAAAAAAATAGAATATAGTGTGAAATTTAATGAGGTGGTGCAGGAGGGAGAGCATACTTTAGTGGTTGACCTCGTGCTTTGTTCAGCCATGAATGTGCTTAACAGACAAGCTGTGGGGGAGGAAAAAAAAAAAACCCCAAAACCCTTTTGGCTTCACGGACTTTTTCCTCATCGCCTCCCCACCACTACACCCACTGGAGTAGCAGTAGCATCTACCTGCCCAATTAGTTGGGTTTCGTTGTTTGTTCCCTTGGACGTTAGCTTCTGATCCCTGCCTCTCCCACTAATATTTAAGGGACTGGGAGATGACAGTTCTACTTAATAATATGCATGATTTAGTATATTTAATAATTTTTAATGCGTACAAGGGGGCATTAATGTAACCCACCTCCCATACCGTACACGTGGCCCACATACTCAATGATCAGGCAGTGGGACAGAGGGTTGAGATGGGTCTCGACCAATCAAGCCCGAAAGAAGCTTACCTTTTGTCATTGCAGCATATTATTATTATTATTATGTATTTGTGCTTAGTAAACTGTATAATGCATGTGCTAACCAAATGGGGGTTGATGTGGTTTATGCATCTAGGACCACATAATTTGGTCACTATTAATCCCAGAAATGATGGGATTGATATGTCCCAGTAGGTGAGATAGGTCCATCAAATGGGTCGTTTTAGAATCAAGCGGCTAAGATTGAACGAGATGCAGGATCGTCGTCCTCGTGTAAGGTCATTTTCAAAAAAATTCATGTTTCTTTTTTCTTCTCGAAATTTCACCTTCTTTTTTTTTCTTTCTTTCTTTCTTTCCGCGGGGACAGTGATGGTTGCTCGAAAAGAAAATGAAAAAGGCAGGCGGACTGAGAAGATATAATGGAAAAGCTGAGGCTATCATTGAATGGCAATGGTCGTCCAAGGGACTATTCCCACCGTAAGCAATGTGGATAAGCCAAGCTAAGTAGAACTGAAAACTCAAATGTTCTTTTTATCGCTATCTGTTGAATCCACATCCTTCTTATCCTTTAACCAGCGCCAGCCCTCTCTGGCTCTGGCCAAGCGAAGCTACCCAAATGACCCTCATGATATAGAGACATACACACACAGAGGAAAGATGCCCCCACCCCCCACCCCCCCAAAAAAAAAATTGCCATTAGACTGGTGGGAAAGAAGGAAAACAAATTGGCATTGGTCCACTTGTTTTGCAGGAGATACAAATGGATCGAAAAGAAAGAAAGACGAAGCTTTGCCTCCCATCACTTATTCAAATGCACAGTCAGATCCCACTTTGATGATAAGCTTTGCCTTTACCATCCTGCCAGAGAGAATACCAACAAAGGAGGAGGATAGACTTCTATCCTAATAATGAGCGAAAGAGAGTGAGAGTCCGTTGGTGGACTTTGGCTGCTTTATAACGCAAACGCAGGGGTTGTGACAAATCATCAAACTAAAAGGTCCCACCCGGACCTATTGAAGACATATACATGAAGTCAGAAACCAACTCGAGAACGCCAATTCAAATTCAACAAGCTAAATAGAGCAAGTAAACCCCGACTTTGCCCTCCCCCATTACAAGAGATGGACTCGAAAACTTCGTTGAATGTCTACTCCAATGATCTGGAAGAACATAAGCACTACCCAACGCCAAAAGAGAATTGGGATTCTGATGGTACCGCAAGTAGAAAATCCCACACAAGTGGAGGAGGAGGCGGAGGAGGAGAGGGGGGGGAATCCTGTAAGGTGTACTTACAAAACACTTTCCACGTATCATTTTAATGGGCCTCACTGTCAATTGATCATTCCAAATCCAGAAAAAGTAGATGCAAATTCAGTCCCACCGAGTATATATGGCACATGGTCCATCCATTTTTGGCATTTATTACCCGTCTCACATTTGCTAACAATGAAACATAATTTGGCATTCGGGGGCTACACATCTGAAAAAAACAAACACCTTGGAAAGAGAGAGAGCGAGAGAGAGAACGAGATGCATTCGCCTGGGCATTTAGTTCTCAGCAGCTACAACTTAAACTAACTACCATCTGAATCAAACTAAACACATCGGGTCTTTTCAAGAGTGAGAGCTAGCTCCTGCTTCTCTACGGGTGGCGGGGAAGAGAAGTTCAAAATTTCACCTTTCTGAATCTCCTTATCTTCAAGGCCCATCTCCATCTCTTCATCAAAGGATAAAGAATATGATCCAGTTCAAAACTCTTTTTACATTCTCAATGCAGCTTGAAAACCCCTCCCCGCTTGACACGGCTCCCTCCTCCTCGTCCAGCAGCCTTCGTTTATCATAAAATGAATATGAAAGCAAAAGAAATGTAAAATTTAGAAGCGTACCAATACAACAATGACAGACAGTCCAACATCTCGCTTCTGCTTTAGATGCTTTTGCAACTGCTCAAGCCAGGAACAGTGATTGTCCACTCAAACTTGTTTAACAGACGGGGGTTGCAGGGACCTTCTTGCGGGTCATAAAAAAGGCACCCGCTGTCGTCAAACTCTCGCAAAAGAATTTCGACCTGTTCAGTAGCTACCAAACAGCCTTATCAACTTTTTTATTGCAAGATAGTCACAAATCTTGGGGCATCATCCCTTGGCCCTTCAAGAGACCGATACATGTATAATATGTCAACTGCATCATCCTTGTGCTCTGCAACTTCATCCCTGATTACTTCCACCACCAGGCGCGGCAATTCTCGAGCAATCCCCTGACAACCTTGGGGAGATAACCTACATGAAGACATCCAGAGAAATCTCATGTTGTAATAGTGATGTAAGCCGGAACGCAAAGCTGCATCGCCAAATGGGCTGTCCCTGATCTCAAGCTTCTGCAATCTTGGGCAGCCCTCCAGCACATATTTAAGCCCCATGTCACTATCTCCCGCAAAAGCAACTGACAGGGTCCGAACCAATTTCCCATATTTTCCAATATAACCGAAAGCACGATCAGTCAGTAAACCGGATACAGCAAGCCGAGTGAGCATCTTACAGTTCCTAACAATGGCTCCAAAACCTTCATCCATGGGTTGACCAGTCACAGGGTCAGGGCGGTGTCGTCCCATTATACAGAGACGGAACACCTCAAGTTCTGGGCAGTTCTGTGACATGGCCACCACCGCCGCATTTGTCATATGCTGGCAAAAATACAAGATCGATTGTAGTTTCCTACAGCCCTCGGAAATTGCCTGGAGGCCCACTTCAGAAACAGGGCCCTCACTATCCTCCCTAGCATCAAAAGGGAAAACCCGAAGCTCGCGCAGATCCTTGCAGGTAGAAGCCACTGCTTGAAGTCCTTCATCGCATATTGAATCAAGGACCTGCATTATGAAAGGGAGATTAAGCATCACAGGCCGAAACATGATCGCAGATGGACACACAAACGAAACACAAAGAAGCTTACCCAGAAAGACTGGAGTTTGTGGCAGTGAAGTACGACGGACTTGAGTTGTTCTGCATTAATATTTGCATAGCTGAAATTCAGGGAGGTAAGATTAGCACAGACAGGGCGGATGGCCGGTAAGTAATCCGGCAAGATTTCCCTGAAGCCCGAGAGACACACTAAGGATTTGCAGGCAGCAAATGCAGATAAATAGTCGTGCTCTGGTTCACCCTGAGCTGGGCCCTCTGCTGCACTAAACGAGCCGGTACCAAGGTGTGTGAGCTGCGGAGACCGTACCACCAAACGGTATAGCTGTCCAATCGAAACAAAGCGATTCAACCTAAGCTTCTTCAAGGATGGGGAGCGAGCCACCAGCCTCTCCAATGCCTCAAAATTTATTGGGCATTCTACGCAATCAAAAATCAGCGACTCCAAACAGGTCGTTCCATTCTCCGGGAAACAAGCTATCCAATCCATATCATCATCCGCAACCTCGGATTCGATCAGATCAAGCACTCTCAGTTGTCTGAAGAACGTTGAATGAGAAAATTACATTCGACACCATATGCAAACCCAGATTTTCCGTCCCAAATTCACTAACATTCTTTAGAGTCACCATCGCAAACTTGTTATTTAATAGTTAGGGTTTGATTACAAAATTAGTAAAAAACCACACAAATCACGAAACAAATCAAGAAAATAAAACCTCACCAAATACACAAAACCGATCTACACGTTCCTCTCGGGATAAAAAAACAGAAAATTAGAAACAAAAAAAGTAAAACAAACCTAAAAATAGGAAACAAAAAGCAACAGGCTTCTCTAATTAGCATACAGGCCCAGAGATCGTGTATATTATGCATTTCATATATTCTGAGAGAGATCTAAGAAGGCCATGGGTAGCGAAGGAAAAGGAGGTACCTGCACTTGCTGGCGACGATGGCGAGGCCACTGGTACCGAAGCCATCGCAGCAGACGAGGACGAGCTCTTTGAAGGAGGGGAACGACTCGGCGAGGACGGCCAGATCATCGTCCGTCACGGACATGCGCTTCAGGTAGACCTTCTCCAGCCAGGGGTAGGCGGAGGCCATGGCAGCCACCCAGGGGGCGAAGTGGGCCCCCCAGTCGGGCGGCATCAGGTTGAAGTCCGCGAACCTCGGCCTGCCCTTGATGGCCACGGACCGGACCCGAGCGAACCGGACCGTGGCGCGCCGAGGCGAGACGGAGTAACAGTTTCCGATGAATAGCTCGGATCGGGTGAGCGCCTCGACGCGGCACCACGACTTGCACACCAATGAGGCCGCGTTCCGGTCCCGCCGGGAGCTCAGGAACTGGAGCACGTTTTCCAGGACGTTCTCCAGTACCTGGTCCGGGTAGGGCGCCTGAAACTCCATGGAGCTAGGTCCGGGGCCCGGCCCGGGAACCCCAGACCCGGAAACCCCGCTGCAGTTCCGAGTCTTGTTGGAGGACTCTGCGATGTCCGCCCCGCGAAGATCCAACGGCGGGGAGCGATCGTCATCCTCAGACATTTCCGTCCGGTCCTTTCTCATGCGACGGGCAACTAGTAACTCTCCCCTCCTCTCTCACTCTCTGATCTAGGTTTTGGCTAACGAAAAGTTTAATCTAATTAGATCGTGAAGCTTTTGGCAGCGTGGAGAGAGAGAGACAGAGAGAGAGAGAAAGAGAGAGTGGGGGAGGGAGTTGTGGGGGGTGGGGGGGCGCTCAACTAGGACACACTGGTACCGAAGGCGTCGCAACAGTGGTGCTTATTCTCTGCTTGAATTTTATATATGTGTTCCAAAAAATTTAATATACATTATTTTATTTTATTTTTATTTATTCCAAAGGAAATTACCGAAGGTTGTGAAGGAAGCCCCTGATTATTGGGCAAATTGCAAAATGCCTCGACAAAAGTTATCCAGAAATGGAGTAAATACCGCACGACTTAAATCCACTGTATATATCTTTACTTTAGATATTCGTTGATGGCATCATTCTCCGAATCAATCAACTCTGGCTCTCCCTCACTTCTTTTTAGTTACAGTGTGTCTCAGAGCCTCACTTCTTTTTAGTTACAGTGTGTCTCTGAGTTGTTAACGAATCTTCTAATTATTATCTTACGACTTAATCGAATTGGTCAATTATTTGGAAACCTACAAAATTACCACAATTTATTTTTGAATTATCATTTACCTTCCTTCCTCACTCTCACACGTATTAAAATTGTACAAAATTACAGTTCCTCTTTAATTAAAAGGTGAGTTGAGATTGTCGTCTCAAGCTCTAAAGTTCATCTTAACAATATAATAAACTTCGGAAGTTCTCGTGTGGCGTGTCTTGCAGTATTCATGTAGTATTGTAATTAGGCTTCTAAGAGTTAAAAAAATACATATATAGATATTAGAGTTAGTAATTCCTTTTTTTAAAATTGTTAAGCTATCATAATTGTGTATTCATGTGTTGTGGACATCAAAAAAATTGAAATTTCAATCTTAAAAAGATGATAATTCAATGATTAGAAGAACATACTTAAATTTCTGAACAAATCGTATTCAGTGGATATGAATGATTTCAAATTTTATCATCTGCGAACAAATTTTTAATTTAAATGATCTTTGAGAAGTGGGATTTAAACTTACTTTAAATTCACTGTTTGATCAGTTATTTTCTACGTAAGCCATAATCGTTCGAACCTTATGAACAAAAATCAAGTACTGCGAATTTTAAGTAGAAAAAAAAAATTACTAAGAATTTTCAAAAACAAATTGAAGTTTCAGTTTAAGCCTCGTTTGCGGTGGTCAGTTTGGTTTCATAGTTAATATATAGAAATCTTACAGTTGTCTCTGCTTTTCAATAACAGAGGCACATGACGATGAAGAGACAACAGATATTTTCATGGTTGTTTTGGGCAAATTTTAATAAAATGAGAAACTCATGGCACCACCTACGGAAGGTCGGGGGGGATAAAGGATAAAAAGGGGGAAATAAAATGATGTCTGATGACACCTTTTGGTATGGCGACAAGGCATGTAGACTATTTACTTTATTTTTTATATATATTTTCCGATCAATAATTCAGATTTAACGTCATGTGCTTAGGTGCCGTGACTTGTATGGGAGCTACTTTTTGATCTCTGCTACGTCGATTTGACATTTGACGGGCACAAATTGTCAGACGGTGGAATTTCAAATCGAGGGTCGTTCGAGATATTCCCAGAGTCAATGGGTTAAAAAGTTAATTACAAGATAAGAAGCGGACTCTTCACAAATAGACTAAAAACAGGAGAGCAGAGGAACATTTTACGAAATATCCCCTTCTCCTGGTTTTAACTCCTTGAGATAGAGCTTTATCTTTACTCATTTTCCAACGGAGGTGAAACCCACGGTCCAATCAGAATCGAGTAAACTGATGTTTGACATTCGAGCCAAAAAAGATTGTTGACAAAGGCAAAGGGGGGCGATGGAGGTTATTTTTGGCATGCGGGGTGTTCAACGTCATTTCACGCGCTCTATATTTATAGTAGCGAATTGCAGCCTCCTTTTTCTTTGTTGTAGAAGAAGACAACAACAGCCACAATAATAATCGGGTAAAAATAAGAAAAGATAAGATAAAGAACTCAAAAAAGGAAAAGAAAGGTGGATGAATTGAATAGACCAATAAACCAATCAAATTAATCAATTCGCTTTCTTTTTCTCCTCCAACATATATATAGAGGCCCCCACTATATTTAAATCATTTACTCAACTAAACAACTGTTCAAATTGACTTGTATAATCTGTAATTAATAAGAAGTGATTCAGCTTAGGAAAAAAAAAATTTATTAGTCAGTGATCTAAGTACTTAGATTAGTCTATGCCGTTTACATTGTATATGGATCTGAATCTAGTTTTCATATATTATTAGTGAGTGCATTTTATATTTGTATCCTATCTAAAAGGACGTATACAAACAAGTAGAAGCTATAAAAGCCTATCGCTTATTAAATGAACAGCTTCATTAGCTAATATATTTCTTTTGTTAAATATGATTTATAATTTATAAATGTAATTAATTCAAATTTTTAATATAAATAATAATAAAATAACTTCAAATTAATTTCTATATTTTCATCAAATAATTTTTTTCATTACAATAAATATACAAGTTCATTCAAATCATCTATCTCCTGATTTTTTTTACAAATTTCATAAATTTTACCTTTATATTATTTTTTAAAATTCAATAAAACTCTTAACTCAACACAATTTTTCTTAATAGTTCAGGTTGCCAACTGTTTGAAAGTGCTGGGTCGGGGAAAATAGACAAAAGAAAGAACTTCGCATCGTATGTCTGTGTGCGCAATTTGTTTTGTTTCGATGCCGATTAAGCATCTACAACTTTCTGACGGGGCTAGGGCCACCGCTAGGTAGGAGATTCCACGGTACAAGGGTAGCGTGTCTAGAGACCGATGTTTCCGACTTTATGTTCGAGATGCAGGCCAATTCATTGAGGCGTCATGTGCTCCAGTATAGTCAAAAAAATTTTCAAAAACAAAACACTGAGTAAATGATTTCAAGAAAGCAACTTAACAACTCTCGAAGAATCTTTACACAACAGATAATATAGGGAAATTTGAAAAAATTACTGTCTTAATTATGATACATTAAAAAAAATACTTAGATTCTACCATTAATAAATCATTGCCTGAAGTTTATATCAAGCTTGTAAATCAGTCACTCGCTACAATATAAATAAATAAGTATAAGTTACGTGACATGTCGCGTCATTAATTTCATTATAAATCTAGATAGAATTTGGCGAAATGATTGATATTATAAGCATGTCCAAAATTCAAATAATAATTTGTCAATTTTAAAAATTTTAAAATCTCATAAAAATCCATACAATAATTTTTAAATTTCTCAATAATATATATACGGCATTAGCTCGATGAAATGTCCTAATCTTGCTCTTCGCATGATTGCACTTATTAAAGTTCAAACTCTCGTAGATGTGCGGAATAACAAGAAGTTGAGAACAAATTTCACTTTTTGTATTCGAGATAATATCATTTTAAGGCGTAAATGAATAATTTTGTCACATCACTCTCACGAAATATCATAATTGATTACTTTGCGCTCTTTAATCATATCTTACAATTGAAATGAACAAAAAATAAAAATGAGACGTTTATTAATGAATTTTAATAATTAGAGGTTTGAGGACAAAAATGAAATCTCCATTGAAAAGTTTGATTCAACTGCAGCAATAGAACGTTATTTTTTTTTTTGGAAGATAAGATATATACTTCAGTCAGGCTATTTCAAATACTTATTTGTCATGATTCGAAAATGGTCAGTGGCAGCTAAAACGCATGGAATATTGCAGAATGAAGCTTTATGTTCATACCACACGGTGTCGTCTCACTGTCAATGTTGTATATTGCAGAGCAGTATCTTTTAAGTCTGCATCTTAGATATTTATAGTGACGAGAAAGGCCTTCAGGCCTCCCTTGATAAGAAAAAGTCAGGGATGTTTGTTTTATAAAAATTTTGTAAGACTTTTTTATATAATCGTGAATATTTATGTAATCAGAGTTTTTATAAATTTTTGTGTAAAAATTAATATAAAATTTTAAAGATATTTATTTTTTATCAGAATTTATTAAAAAGTGTACAAAAAAATTCTCATTGCAGCTCATTTACGGAATGTGAAAAATATCACCAATGAGCTTCAGTTGCTAAAACCCTTGCGTTTTAGGTAGCAAGCTGAATTTCATTACTTGAACATATAAACAGTCTATATGGTATAACGTTTTGATAAAAATTTTCATATCTTAAATGTTTATATAAATATTGTCTATGTGATCAATGTATAATAATAAAATGGTCTCTTCATTTCAATTCCGTCATCTCTCTTAACATCCGATGTTGAACTTTAAATAAAATAATAATTAGTTATAGTAACGAGCTATTTGTTTGACATTTTTTTTTTGATTGACCATATATTTTTTAAGCCTAAAATTCTCAATTTTTTTAAAATCTTTTCTGGAAAATTTTTGAAAAAAAATCTTTTTTCACCTAATTGTTGGGACGACATATTTTAATAAATACTAAGTGCAGTTTTTATTTGGGACTAATTTTACACCACTAGGCACTGTATATTCTGCATAGACTCTGAGAACTAAAAAAAGATGATAAATTTTTTTTTTTTATTCTGTCAAAATCAAGAGCTGAAAATAACGTGATAAGAATTAGGTTTTCATAAATTATTTTATTTTATCCTTTTTGGCTTTTAGTAATTTGTTTTTCTAGATTGGCCAGATACGTATGCAGGAATATAATAATATTATCCGCGGTGGTGTGAGTTAGTAGCTCTATAGGCAGTAGTAGAAGCAGTGTCAATAGAAGATTGGAGGTCGGGGAATTATTGAAGTCACATGCAGGAAAAGGAAGGGAGGAAAGTAGATATTTTGGAAGTTAAAAAACTCCAAAAATAGAAAAGCACAATCATATAGGGAGGAGAGGAGGTAGTGGTCCAAGCTCTTCTTTTTGGGTCTTTTCACTTGGCCTCATAAGTTGGTGATAATGCACTACCTGAAGTGCAATCACTGTATAATTTCATCTGCTGCATCTTATTGTCTTTCTCGCCAACCGCCGCAGCCCAATAAGGAAGACCAGGGAATTCAGTCGCACAGTATCTCGACCTGCAGTACCAAAAGTGGTGAACAAATATCTATACGAATCAAAGGAAAAAGGACAAAATTCTTGGTCCTTATTTATTGTCTGCCCCTCTCTGTTTATCTGTATATATTTTACAAGAAATATATTTACTTGTTAGTGGATCCACGATAAATAGGAAATATTTTATTTATCCAACAAAAAAAAAACCCCCCGCACTGGATCCTCTGGCCAGTAAACACGGGATTAGATTGACAAAAACATTTTGTCCAGAGGAGAGGGGAGGGGCGGGTGAGGAAGCTACTGAGCTAGGCGTTGGGAATCCATCGGTTTTCCACAGTGGGGTAAAAGTTGGGAAAGTCGAACGGGATACAGAAAAAAGAAGAAGCTCTTAAAAGTCATCCTTTTCGGGCATAGGCTTTTTAGCTATGCAAGTAAAAGACAGGAGCTGTGCGCAAATGGGGACAACGGTTTGAAAGAGTAATTGCTGAAGATGTTCCCAAACTGGGGAAAGACTTTTGGAAGAGACTCTACTCGACAAAGTTGAAATAATGTTGGGGGAGGGATTTCTTTAATGGTACTCCCGAAAGTGCATTTCCTTCAGTGGATAAGTGGATTATCTTAGCCTAATCTAATTCGAGGAAACATACACCTTGGTTCTAGATAGATACTCGTTGGATCGCAAAACCTCGCACGATAATTATTGGTCGAGTGACAAATAAGGGCCGGTTGGCCTGCATTAAAAACTGCACTGAGCTTTTCGTTTTGTTTGTACGTGGCCTTTAGGGTTAGCTCCATTTCCTAGACCATAGGGCCGAAGTGGCTGAAAGTTCCCTTGGAAGGACCACTTTCTTTAGCCGAAAAGGCTGTTCAATGTGCATATAAAGCTAATAGAAAGTAGCTAAAATTATATTCTTTGGAAAAATGATTTATTTGGTACCTCCAGCTGCTATTTAATACTCGAAATTTGAGAGGGCCCAATAAAATCATGTCACTGTCGCCACAAATTTATTTGGAAGCGAGAGGGTCGTCAGTGCAGATAGACCTAGACTCTTCTTCCCTTTTTTTCTTTTTTCTTTTTGTATTTTTTTTTCTGGGTGAGCCAACTTTCTTTTTCTCTACCTCTCAAAATATGGAGGAATTACTTACCCAAATATATATAGGCAGGAGTCTTCAACTTCGAGTACCATATCTCAATAATTGAAAGTACGGGCTCACATGTGTAGACAAAATGTTTTATGGTAGGTAGGTATGAATTCAAATTTCACCGTCTACAAGTTAATGACACTTGGGATTGTAGGACCGATTCGAGTGTCAGGAGGGTTTATTGTTGCGCTTTTAGTATGATCAATGCTTTTTCCAACTGAAGATTCATCCGTCTAAAGTTGGAGAATTAAAAAAAACCGAGTGCAATAAATTTATCTCGCTACCCAGAGAGAAAGAAAAGGGCCTAAAACAACATGTTGCTTTCTCTATGCAAACTTACATCACACTCTACACCTTTTTAAGTTAATTTCTAAATTATAATTAGGGGCAGAGCTTTACCAGTTGAATGAGTAATACAATAATTATTGGTGTACTTCTATTAAGCTCAACACATCAAGCTTTTGGTTTTTAACTTTTGGATCTACTTTATGCCATGTATTTATATTACAAATTGGAAAGAAAATGATGTCGGGAAGATGCAAATGCGGGCCAAAGGCCCAAAATGTACCTATTAGAGCTTGGAATCTGTCAAGGAAAGTATTTTCGTTTTGAAAATCCAAGTTGTCAAATGAGCCCAACTCTCCTGGTCTAATGGGCGCAGACGAACCCGTAGAAACGACCACATACGACCCAAGAAAACCAGACCGAGTTGCACTGGGCTCCTAATTCCCAGTTTTGCTGGTTTACTACCGTTGTAAACTTTGTTTATTTTCACCGTGTTTATGTAGATTTCATTTTTGCAAACTTAATATTTATTATTATATTTTAAATTTCAATATTTTGGTAATGAGAAAAATTCTGTGTAAAATCCTGAAGTGAAACCTGAGTTAATTGGGGCAAAATTTTGTATTTTTTAAAATTTTGACTCTAATAAAATAATTATAAAAAATTATCTCTCTCTTAATCAAATTATTTATTTTTATTATAAATAAATATAAAAAATTTATTTTAATTATTTATCTTTCTTCTTTTCAACTAATTCCAACACTCTAAAATTTAAATTCCTTTAAATCATCCCTTTCTTTATTGTTTTTACCGATCGCCAAACTTTTGAAAGAAATCCGCGCGGGGTTGTGTTTTTTTTCTCCCGAAAAAAGAAAATATATTTTTTGGGTCGTTTAAAAATAAAAATAAAATAAAGCTAACGGCAACAAATCATCAGTTCACAGCTGGTCCAGCTGTTTTAGCCAACGCTTTTAATCCTACCGTTAAAAGATCCTTCTCCCTCTCGGGTTTTCTAGGAATTCGCAGCACTATCAGCTTTAAGGTACATCCAGACAGGAAAATCCCTGAACGGAAGAAGAAACATGAACCCTGATCAAACCCACCCGCCCAAACCACCAGAGTCAGATCCCAAACACGATCCTCCTCACTCTGTGGACTACGCTCCCTACCCACAGCTCGACCCACACGACGTCGCTCCCCCTCCTATTGAGAACTGGACCAACGTTCCTATGGGCCCCCAATCGCAACCGCAGCAGCAGCCAACGCAAGCGCCCGCGGAGAATCCGGTGCACAGCGAAGCCAGGGCTTCGATCGCCGGGGACGCTGCCACAACGATGCCTCCAGAATCGAATCCTTACATCTCTCCCGCGCCAGCGCCGGCGCCATCGTCCTCAGTCAAGGGTGAGTACCGAACTTGTTAAGGTTAGATTATTATGTGATTGTCGAAAATTTGAAAGTCGGCGGTGATTGCTTTTAGTGATATGGTTAATGATGATCAGATAAAATGGGGTCGGTAAAAGATGTGCTTGGGAAATGGGGGAAGAAGGCAGCCGATGCCACCAAGAAGGCCGAGGATCTCGCTGGGAACATGTGGCAACACCGTGAGTATTACTTTGAGTGTTATGGTCTCAATGCTTCGTGTTCTACGTTCAGAGCTCATTTTGTTCTCAAATTCTGTTGAAGTTATTTCTGTGCTGTAAATACTCATAGCACCAATAGTAGATGATAGTAATAATATAACCTTCGAAGTGATAGTTTAATTTCAAGCTTTATTTCTTCTGTAGTATGTGATACTTATACCCCATCTTCTCTTGGATCAGTGAAAACCGGTCCTAGTTTTGCTGATGCTGCCGTCGGAAGAATTGCACAAAGCACAAAAGTTTTTGCAGAAGGTGGTTATGAGAAGATTTTTCGACAAAGTTTTGAGACTGTGCCAGAGGAGAAGCTTCTAAAGACTTATGCGTGCTATCTATCAACGTCTGCTGGACCAGTAATGGGAACTCTCTATCTGTCCTCAGCAAAGCTTGCATTTTGTAGTGACAATCCTCTTTCTTATCAGACGGGTGACCAGATTGAATGGAGCTATTATAAGGTATATTGTTTGTTATACTTGTCAGTAGTTATCTGACACAATTCAAATGACCAGATTACTGGAGTGATGGTTAATGTTCTGTACTGGACTTTAAGAAGTATGGTCCACAATAATTCTTTTTGTCCCTTTTCCCCCTCTTGGTTCCCTTAAAATACGGTGGTACTTGAGAGCTCAAGATTGTTAATATAATGCCTTTTGACATGAATCCATGGGAGAAATGACGGTATTGTTCAGTCATCGAGACTGGTTGAGCTTTGAGGGAGGTAGGTCGTTCAGCAATATATAAAATTGAAAAGGGAAGAGAGAAAATACCTCGAAGCTGATTGGAAACTTAGTCCTGTTTTGGGAAAAATAGAGTTGTTGGTTAAATCACTCACTAGATTCTACAGGACCGGGGACAATATATTTACTTGTACACCAAATCTCAATTTAAGGGTATGGGTCTGCTGGCGGAGGTATTAATCTGTTGTCATTTAAGGGGCATACGTTCGAGCAAGATGATGTTAATAGTTTAAATGGCATTCTTGACTTGATTATTGATAGATGTAAATCACAAAAGACTTGATTGGACCATATCTCATTTGTACAAGCATGGCGTACACCACGATTACTTCGGGTATCCATTACACTTTGTACCTTAAAGAACTGTCTCTATGGGAGAAATAGAAGAAAGACAAAGTAAAACTGGCTTAATGTTAACATCACTTTGTTAAAATTTGGTTGCTTGTTTTCAATTGAGAAATATATATTGTTTAGGTTTTGCGTGGCAGTAGATGTGTGGTTGCTTCAAGTGTATTCTAGTGAGAATAAATTATTCATGGTAACTATGAAAACTATTTGAATAATCGAACACTTTTTGTGTCAATGGTATTATCAACGATGAAGTTACAAATTCATTTACTCTTTACTAGTTAGCAAGAGTGTATGTTTTGCATGTTTAGTTTTTACGAAGTTCCATGGGTTTCATTCTTTGAGTTCTCTTAAGGGATTGATGATATTGGCACGTGTGCTTTTGCTTGTGCATATATAGGTGGTTATTCCACTGCATCATCTTAGGGCCATCAATCCTTCGACAAGCAAGGTGAAGGCTGGGGAAAAGTACGTGCAGGTTATATCTGTTGACAATCACGAATTTTGGTTTATGGGCTTTGTGAACTATGATAGTGCGGTGAAAAATCTTCAAGGAGCGGTGATGCCCCACAGCTTATGATGCAGAAGGGCCGAGCTTTTGACCATGTCACACAATGAGCATCGTATTTTGAGCATGTTGTAGATAAAATATGTGATGTCTGAGCTAAAGTATGTATTTTTTATGCTGTTAGGTGTTCCCTGTTGTTGGAACTCATACTGTGATCATACTGTTGAGACATATCTGGTGTGATGATAAGTATAGTCCATTGTGATATAACTGCATTCTTTATTGCTTACTTTTTATAATAATGTATTAAGGTCCGGAAAAAGTGACTCGAATGTTGGTATGCTATTTAATTCATGTCCAATGTTATTCATTTGCAATTATTATCTGAAGTTTTTCTTGGGTGATGGTTATGAACATATCACTTCTCCTTCTGGCCTTTTGTGGTCTTTATAACGAGTCTCAATATGTAAACCCAGCGGGCCACAGTTCATGCACAACGTAAGTTCATGTTTGAGATTGCCATGTTTGGAAACTTACCGATACGACAAAAAGTACCTCAAAATTTGCGAATGTTACTGAACCAGATGATTCTGAATTTGTGGAATTTTTCACAAAGTCGCACGACCTTGACGAACCACCTGGTATAATGTTTCATATACGGGGAAAATAAAGATTTAAATGGTTAAACCAGCTCGGATATGGTTGAAACTTTGAGGAAGTGAGATTGAAGAACGGAAGAAGTAAACTACTATGATTGGAGGCTTGGATCTGGCCCGTGTTAGTCTTTTAGATACAAAGTACAAACAACTCTCAACTCTTAAGGCCCGACTCGGAAGCTGGAGAATTGGCAACCTACAATGGCCAGGAACTAACGTGTCTAGTGCCACAATTTCGCAACCATGATATGTTCTCTCCCCGTCTTTACCGGTTTGGCGTATTAAGCTATCCCGTTTTAGGACTTCCTCTGGCATCTTACTTGAAGGCATATACGGGGCCCACTAAAGTGGCAGGACTTGTGTTTTGGGATTGAGACCCTTTGTATTTTTTGTCCAAATTATATAATAGAATTCGAAGAGATATAAACACAACAGGTAAATTCTACACCATTTAGTGCTGCTCATGTACTACCATATAAAGTTTTGGACAATATAAGCCCTACAATGGAGTCCACTTATTGTGTCTATCTCTTTCTGAATTCTAATATACAATTCGAATAGAGAATTACAAAATATCTTGATCCCATATTTTGTTAGGTCCAGTAAAATAGCATCTACTAGAGGGCAGACAGGCAGGAGGGATCATCGCCAATTTTACCGTCTAAGTGGTCCTTGTGGACGGACGATGGTTGCTGCGAGTGATGTACTTCTAACGCTGAAATATGTCTAGGCCCAGCAAGACCTGGAAAACTGGACAAGCATCAACGTGTGACAGCGCGGCTGGCCCATATTTCTGTCTGAAACGAAGACGCACTGAAAGTATATCAAGTAGGGCCACGACCCAAAAGCCCAAAAGTGAAGGCATCAATGAGGGACCAAACTTCCGAGCAGATTACATCCAAAACCGGCCTAATAACCGGAAGGATAGAATACTCGCAAAGTGGCACCCCTAAGGCCTAAGTTTTGGAAGTGAGGCCGCGTAATTTAGTGCATAAAGAACCACAACATATTTACTATTTATTCCTGTCTTTTAGGTCAAATTTATCTGGGACGAAGCTGTCATTTTTGCCTTTGTGGAGAGGCACTAGCCCAAAACTGAAAGAGAGAAAAAAATCGACATAAAAACCCAAAAACCAAAAGGCGTTTGTGGAGAGGCCAGGTGGAGGAGTTTAGAAACAGAGGCGCCATAATTCTGCAGAGAAACTATCCGCATAAACGGTACCTGTGATCTTGAGCGGTGAAATAGGTCCTTAAATTCAGCTCTTTTGAAAAGAAAACCGCCAAAGCGGAAGAAGTGTATTAATTTGACCAGCTCAGCACCATTTGGCTATAGGCATTGATGAAAGGTTGCTGTAGATAAATAGGTCCCTGAAGTCATTCTTTTTTATTTATTAATGGTGACAAGATAAATTTAAATGACTTGTCAAGTGGAGTTTCTGTTGTTCGTATATGGGTGTCATCTGTTGAGTGTTGATTGGTTATTACATGTCACATTTTGACCACCCAAATATTTATAACTGTTAGGAAATGGACGCTGGTAGCCGGAGGGACCTACATTTTTAGAAAAGCCGATCTCAAGGACCTATTGGTCAATTTTGATATCTCGGAGATTAAATTGTCACAATTTGATATTGTAAGGACTGTTGATGTAATTACTTCAAAATTTTCAAAATATACACTAGCAAATTTCAAAATTTTCACAAATTTTAATATATAAAGGAATTTCAAAAATTTTGAAAAATTTCTTCAAAATTTTGACCAACTAACGCCATCTGCGGTGGCAGTCCACTGGGGACTGGGAGCCCACGTGTTGGCGGTGTAAGAGAACAAAAGCAGCAACACGCACGAGATCATTTTTTCCCGACAAGCTTCAAGACTCTTGCTTGCACTATTTATTCATTACTTGACTTTCTCCAACACCAACATGTTCACTGTTCTGTTTTGAGTTTCTGTCCACACATTCTTCTCGCCTACCGTCTTAAAAACTCTCTCATATTATTATTCACGTTGAAACTACACCATTTGCTTGCGTTTGTTCGTAATTGGTATGCTCCGCTTACCCGCAAGCACGCATGACGCACCGGTACGTAGCTAGCTCTCACATTCCGGCCCGCCCTCGCAGACCATTTCCTAATTGCATTGCCTCTCTTTTGTTTTATTCTGCCCCGTTTGGCCCTTCTTCCCTCTCTTTTCTCCCCCAAACGGGTCAGGGGAGAGTTTGAAGACAACACAGTTGACAATAAAAACCAGCAATTTTTTTCATGCATTATGGTCCAAATTTAATTTAAAAAGAAAATTAGTCATCAGAAGGGGTTTTACGATGCATCCCACCAATCTGACAAACAGAAAGTCTGCATTGCTTGGGAACAGTAGAGAAATTGAAAATACATTGCATTTTTCAGTCTAATATAACTGCAGATCATAATATAATTATCAAGCAATCTGAGAGGCTTTCAGCTGCAGTGTTGGCGATAAATGAGTCGGCCCAAGGTTTTAACCACTTGAAACTCTCCTTCCTTTTTTCTTTCTGGAGGTAAATTCTATTTGAATTTTCTTATTCTGGAAGGAAAGAAATTTCTTTTCAAAAAGGTCATTCGACATTTAATGTCTAACAAAAGTGATGAGTAATTGAAGCTAGGATACGCTCCTTTTTTGGTAAAAAAAGGTTGGCCATTCGACCCGTAGGAGGGCTTAGTCCTAGTGGGAGAGCTTAATTTGAATTAGAATTAAGAGATTGATTTTCCTCTGTGATAAAACGAATCTTATAAGAATGTGGATTACAAATTTACAAGATGCCAACACCTATATATAGATGTGTTAGGATAAAACTCAATCATTAAATATAACTCTTCCTATTATATTAAGTTTTTGAGATAAATAGCAATTTCATATAAAATCGAAGAAAGTTTAGATTTGTTAAATAAATATCAAATGATTAGACCCACTTCTTATTTGCTTGAACTTTTATGACAAATGGTTATTTGACATAATTGAAACATCATGAGCTAAAAAGTTTTCAGTATTTTTCAAATTGGGATCCAGATTTCGGGTAGAGTATAAAAAATTTGGGTTGCCATGTATCAGCAAGTGTTTGTAAGTGTGATTTAGTTGAGTGTTTTTAATATATTCTTCAATTCCTATGGGAATTTGATTGCTACTGCGCATGAAAAACAAGAACATATATTTTTGTTAGTGTGGTATTCTTCTGCTAGTCTCAAATTCCAACAGATTGACAATCACAGAGCTTGATGAATTTAAACTCTCACAAACTAATAGAAACGGAAGGAAAAGCAAAGCAAAAAAGAGGCTACATCTAATTGAGGGAGAAGAGGAAGCATGCACAATCAGGGGGACCCGGGGGGGTTGGGGGAGAGGCAGGGAGGCGAGAGGAAGAAGAGAAAGCATAGGATTCAAAAGAAAGCACGAGAGAAGAAGCGACAAGAAAGGACAGAAAATCAGAGCCGTGACTAAGACAGATGAGGTTAAATAGCAATTAATGGAGGACGAGGAGGTACTGTTACCACCAAAACAGAAATTATGAAGGAAAGTGTAGTGTATCCCCATGTCCTCCATGGCCCATCCTACTATAAACGCTACTGCATTTCTCATCCACCCCTATCCCTCGCCGGGGTACACCTGTCTCTTGACTGAATCCGTGATTTTGAACCCGAAGTCTCCAGAATGCAAATGGAGGTTGAAAGAAATTAATGAGAGTGATCAGAGAGGGATAGAGCAGTAAAAGCTGCAGCGATGAAATGGAGCGAAAGAAGGAGAAGACGATAGGTGTGAATAGGACACGAAAAAATTGCAGTTTTGCATTGCATGCAACCCCTGTTTGATTCAGATTTTAGAATTCTCTTGATCCTTTATCACAATCACGACAACGATGATGATAATTGTGATCGCATGATACAAATTATTTACAGTCAGCGCCTCGCAACCTGCTCCGTCTTCTCACAGGTTAGACTCTCAGTCTCTCAGAGGCAACCGACACTCCACAGCAAATAGCTTGGATCTCACACTCAACTACGCAAACTCCATAAACATGCTCGAGCTCTCACCTAAAGAGATCGAGTTAGAATTGAAGCTCGCTTGAGCAAAATGGCTCAGCAAGTTCAACAATATATGGACCAAGATACAAATCATCATCTGAACGGATGAAAAAAAAGTACACAAAGAACTTTGTATAGAAAACTGAAAACGAAAAACAAAAAACAAGAATGACGATGGGAAAGAAGCCTAGCTAGTTAGACTGCTTCAATCTACAGTGCAAATCCTAATTCTACAATCCCAAGACCATGGAACCAATTTTCGTGAAAATTAGGGTTTCTTACCAAGAGTGTGCTTGTTGTTGTGCATCCAGACCTTTAGGACATGCCGTTTGATGCCTGTTTCAGCACCAAACTGTTCCACCGCGGCGTCGTCGTGCTTCTGGATCCTCCACCCTACACTCTCCGCAAACACGAGCATCTTCTCCTTCTGCTCTTGGGTAAACTTGGTCCTAAACCTCTTCTTCAACCCAGAACTCCCACCGCCACTGCTACTGGGGTTGGAGTACATGTCCTCCTCCCCCTCCCTACTGTGACCACCCCCCGAAGTCGCCGGTAACGCCAACGGTGGCCTGAGATGCTGCGCTGGGGTCGTTAAGCGGAAGTGGTACCCCGGCTGCGGAGGCGGCGGTGCCGACCTATAGTACGGGGGGAATTGGTGATGGTGGTGGTACGACAAGGCTTCGGACGAGCCGTCGGTCTCCTTGCGATGGAAATTGCGGTGGCAGCTGCAGGCGGCACATTTGAGGGCGTCGAGGGTTCCTTCCTCGCCGGCCGCCATGAACTCGCCGCATCCATCCACTGCGTGCCCGTTTATGTTCACGGCGTGGTTCTTCAGGCATTCTCTGTACCTGATTGTTGTCGTCCCGCCGCCGCCTTTCCTAGCCTCTCCGCCGCTGGAAACCATTTTGGGCCTAACCGAGTTACTAACCGACTCATACCCTGGCGGTGGAGTAGGAATCTCCATCATTTCTTCTTCTTGCCCTTCGTGGTTGTCGAATTCCATTTCCTCTATTTCCTTCCTCTTCCTGATGGTGATGGGGGATGAGGATCTATAGCTTGGCGGCTCTGAGAAGACCGATCAACAAACAAGAAGCTTACTTGATATTAACATAGAGTAACTAATCATATAAAACTTATTAGTTTATTTATCTAAGCTTCTAAGCAGGAGGAGGAGATAAGAGTGGGAGAAGACTGTGGCCATCAATTTCCTGCAGAAAAAAGGTGTCTTTACTCGAAGAAAGGCTTTCTCATGCTTTCCATTTGTGAAAATCCACATTTATTAATCTCTCTTTTTACCCCCAAGCCTCCCCTCTTTTCTTCTTCTTCGTTTTATGTTAAAATGATGGTTTTACTGTGTGTGGCCTCTAAACCAAACTTCTACCTCGGCCTCCCCCCCCCCCCCCAAAAAAAAACAAGAGTTAAAACTTCTACTTCTATATAATTTTAATTTGTAGGTTTTTATCTTTGGCGTTTTGCAGGTTACACAATCACTGTCGTCCACTTCTTTTTCCTCCTTTATGCTGGAGAATTTCACTTTCGCTTCGGGTGAGAATCTTGAAGTTACTTTTCCCTCAACAAACGAGAGAGAGGCCGGACAGAAAGATAGAGAGAGCTGCGCTGAGTTGTCAAAGAACTGTAGTTTGAACTTTGAAGGTGCGTTCGTTAGTCAAATTTTTTTTCTTGACCGTCATTTTAGGGCATATTTTGGATCCAAATTAAGAATTATATTATGGAGGCAGCTTGAATAAGATAAACAAGACCAAAGGTTGCTGCCAAAACACACTTATCGTAAGTACGTATGAAGATAAACACGAACTCGAAACAATAATTTCTGCCCAATCGTTTGTTCCATCTCTAAAAACATGATCTAATGCTCAGACGTCCTCCAAAACACACCACTCCGCACAAAAGGACAATGGTTACTAACCGACACCGCAATCTACCGCTGCATTTCCAAACTGTTGCGGAATCCTCCGTTGGATAATCGCAAAGATGTTCATTCACAGCAAGTAGTGGAAGTCAGTATTATGACCCCAAATAGTGCAGCGCAACCTACTTTTCTCCTTCAGAGTTCATCTCGCTCTTGATCAAGTGTCGCTGTTATCATTTACCCAGGCCACGATCTTAGGGCAGAACCTCATACGAAACATCCCCTCTGATGTTTGAGGCCTCAAACCTGCATGTTGATTTGATATTAGTGGGGGATTGCTTATTACTTGCCCTATGCCCCATACCATAGTGTTCTGATAACTGCGGATTATATTGTTTGTGACTCCTAATTACGTGTTAGTCTACACTCTACTGTTCCAAAGGGAGTGAATCGACTACTGGGATGTGATCAATCAAAGGTTTCATCCACACTCAATATATCCGTGAAGGACCTTTGACAGGATCTATTCTTAAACTATAAAGCTTGCAAACTTGGTCCCATAAACTGAACCCTCAGCGCGTAACATCAAACATGGACCTAAAAGAGCTTGGAAAACGACGAGGTGTAAATAATTGGCTCAGTACGATCTTATAGAAATCAATTTGCGAAGAAATGCATTCAAACCGCTTCTTTGAGATTGCTAAACAGAATGATAAAAAAGACGTTAAACCAAGAGAGGAAACTTCCAAAAAAAAACCTGATCATCAGCCCTTACCAGCTGAGGATTGCTCTTTGGTTATGTTCATGCTGATCAGCCTCTTCCACAAACAGACACGCTAACGCCGGCCGCATTCCTAGTTTTGCATGCGCAGGAATCCATGTTTTCTCATCCTTTGGTCCATAAAGTTGGCCCTTTGGAGCAAGAACTATTTATAAATGCACCCCGTTCTTTTTATCAATTTAGTTAGCTAGGTTAATTCATTACCCACTGTCGCTTTCTAATCAACTCTCTTTGATTATTGACTCTCAACCCACGTCGCACATAAAAATATCCACGGCAGCAACGTTGCAAATAGAAATTGTAATTGTCATTTTGGAAGTCGATCGTAAACAGCTTCTATTTATTGTTGATTGACAAATTAATTACCCGAACACGATAATTTGGATCAACCCCCGTAGAGCCGTGCTCTAAAGAAGGAGCGGTAATATTCGCGAATATTTGGTTCTTATTTTTATAAATATTTAGAAATCAAGAACTTCCAAAGTTTGGAAATCTCAATTGACAACGTACCCCCGTCTGCCTGGGTTACAAAGTTGGCAGGCTGGAAACAGAACTTCCAAAATTATGTCCCACGAGAACGGATAATGGATGTGGTTGATAAATTTCACCGGTCTTGGTGCCAGTTAGAAATAGACAGGCTAAGAGGTGCAGGTGAGGCGGTGAGAAAAACAAGAGAGAGCTGCTCCTGTACGTTTGGCAGCAGGAAGGCATGCAAGAGAGAACAACAAACTCAGCACTAGTGCACGGGTTGTACATCGGAAAAATCAAATTGTCGGCATTAACTGGAGCTACGTCTAATTCGTCGTGCCCTCCGTCTCCGACATTCTGAGACGTCCCTTTTCACGTTACTTCTACGTTAAAGAAAATCATGTTCCTGCTGATTCGTAAAATTACGTTAGGACCTCTAGTGCTCTCAGGGCATATGCTTTCTCTCCTTTTTCTTTCTCAATATCAGAAATAGCGTCTCGCATAATGTAATTCTGAATGCGTAAGATGACGTCGAAAACATCACAATGGGTCATGTCTGACCACTGAAGGGTAGTCTCCATGCGCATGGAGGAAGGAAGCTTAAAGAATGTTATAGGATTGCTGACTCCTCTGAGTAGAATAAGGGGGGTTAGAAGGAGGAGGGGTGGGTTTCACATTGGGACTTGAAGAAGAGCAGAATAGTCCAAAAAACAAAGCAATAATTAAGACTCAGAAGGGGAGACGTTGGGGGGCCTTATAAGGTGGCCGTAGTAATTCACGCCATTAATTACACCGATAATGGGTACCACTGCTGCACTGTCATGTGATTCCCTCAAGACCCAGAGGCCCACCCTAAAGCCTGGGCCCCTTCTGGCTCCCTCTTCTGACCCGAGACCCGAACCCCGTACTCCTGTCTTTTTCATGTCAGCTGGCGGGAAACCATCCTACAGCTTCTCTCTCTATCTTTCAATGTCCGAGATAATAGCGTGTCTGTCCGATCGAGGACGAGAACGGTGGTGTCGCATAAAGCCAAAAACCTTAAAAAACTGAAACCAAAAAAAAAAAACCGTGGTATGAGGCGCGACCGGGGTATTTTAGCTACAAGGCCAATGTCGGATTCAGGGGAGGGAAGGGTTACCTACTCGCAACGGGATATTGGTCCAGGTACTACACGAGGGACAAAAGATTGCACCTGGCGGGGCCTCCGTTAATTACCCGTTACTTTTGCCAGCAGGCCTTGGGAAGGGGATTGAAAACGAGAGAATTGGGTGAGGAGAGACAAACGGAAGTAGTGGAGAAGAGGCCTGCCCTTGATTTCTATTTCGTTGCCTTTTTGGCTGCCTTTTCTGCTTTAGGTCTTCTCTTCTGTTTCGCAAAGATTGCACACACCCCATATCTTAACGCACCCACCCTCTTTCTGAGAGCTCTTCTGCTGTCACTGTCGAGGGCCCTCCACCGGACATTTCTCATGTCTTCACTTCTGTTTTTTCCTAAGCTTCTCCTTAGTCCTTTCTTCACTTAGACCTGCATGCGACCACTTGCATTAGACTTTGTTCTGAGATCTTCATCACTATTTCCATAGTTTTTTTGGCCATCTACATTTTCAGTTAATTTAATCGGTAAATTTTCTTTTTTATTTTTTTCAAATCAATTTCACCAGTAAATATGCAATTATTTTATTTCGAGAGGTAGCGTTTGATTGTGGAAATTTTGGAGTAATTTGAGTTGGTAAAAAAATGAAGATAGTTCATGAAAGATGATAAAAAAAAATAAAAATAAAGGAAGATTTTAATGAATTCACTACAAGAAATATGCACTTCTGCCACCGCGTTTTTAAGTTTCGCTTTCTCTCGTCGTTAAAGCCCACTCTTTGTCCACAGCATAGAAAATGTTTGTCAAGTTTTGTTCAAAAATAATTACCGGGTATTGACGTATGCTCGTCGACTAATCACCTCATAGTTCATTTTTGTTGAGCGCAAGTGGTTTAGCAACGCATATCCACGTAAATCAAAGGGGTGGGTCGTCGTGGACACTTGGGAACCAAAACTCCATTCCGTCAATGAATCCTGTGGAGAAAACAGAGAAGACACGGATAAAACAGAAAAGACGCGCAAATGCAAAATTTTTGAACTATTATAGCGCAATCTGAGGAAGAGGGAAAACATTCTCCAAACCTATTTTTTTCTGCTCTTCTCATTTCGTCCCTCTCCTTCTCCCTTTCATTTAGAAGTATAACCAACTTACACCTCTTTCTCCTTCACAACATTTGTGGGTATCTCCTCTTCAGCACCCCCGCTTGTAAACAAATTTATTCCTCTGTTCCATCTCTGTTCTGTTATCTTCTCTTTCTCTTTCTAGGTTTCCTCTCATTGTCCTATCCAAGAATCGTTGTCATTCTCTCCTACCGAGCAAAGATAGTTGATTGGTGCCATGACAGAGAAGCTAAGAGAGTGTATGTCATTTTGCAATTCTAAAGGCATCTCTAAATTTCTATTTCCCTGTTTTGAAGACAAAAGAGACTAAAGTACATGTTTTGTTGTTGTAGGAAGACAATGAGTTGCACCTAGTACCTGGAGATGAGTTGCGACTGCAGTATTTGTTAGAAATAAAAAAATTTAAATTGATAAAAAATTATTTATACTAAAAGAGGGAGAGAATAGATAAGTGAAACAAAAGATTTAAGTGGTTCGGTCCATAGACCTACGTCCGCTGTGAAAAGCCCAACTGGGCAGATTTGTTTTCTCACTTATATATTTTTGATGAGGTTACATTGAGGTTTTTTTATAAGCCTTTGATTTCAATAGCCCACATTGCTTTAGCAATGTGGGACTCTAATATTTTTAACACTCTCCCGCAAACTCAAGGTGGACATACGTTGAGTTTGGACTTACAAAAAATAATTCAAGAGAAAATAAAAACGTCGAAAAGTTGCCGAAAGGTCACCGGAATAATACTGGATTGAAGCCGGAAGGTCGCTAGATTGATGCCAGGAATTCGCCGAATTGATGCCAGAAGCCCGCTGAAGTGGTGCCGGAAGGATGTCGGAGGTTGCCAGACTGAAGCTAGAAGGTCACTGGATGATGCAGGAAGGTCGCCGGACTAATGCCGGAAGGTCGCCAGACTGATGCCGTCGTCGGACTGATGCCGGGAAGTCGCCGGGAGGTTGCTGGACTAATGCCGGGAGGTCATCAAACTGATGCCAGAAAGTTGTCGGAGTGATGCCGAAGGTTCACGGAAGGCCCAAGAAAAGAACTAAATCAGTCCAAACTGAACTGGGCCTAAACTAGGCCAAGCTAAGCCAACAAGAGTGTTGGCCAGCATGGGCCAAAGGATCGAAATGGCTCTAATACCATGTTAGAAATAAAAAATTTAAACTGATAAAAAATTATTTATACTAAGAGAGGGAGAGAATAGATAAGTGAGACAAAAGATTTAAGTGGTTCGGTCCATAGACTTACATCCACTGTGGGAAAGCCCAACTGGGCAGATTTGTTTTCTCACTTATATATTTTTGATGAGGTTACATTGAGGCTTTTTATAAGCCTTTGATTTCAATAGCGCAATGTGAGACTCTAATATTTTTAACAGTATTTGGGAGATGCAGCTCACCTGGCATGGCAGTTAGTGGGGCATGTTGTACATGTTCTCCATTACTAACATCTCTTTTGGTTTCAACATTTTCTGATAATAATAATAAATTCTTATGAGGTTTTGGTGTGTGCCCCTAGCAATGTGGCTATCGACCAACTAGCTGAAAAGAAAAGTGCCACTGAATTAAAGGTGAGGAAGTAGGGCCTTGCTTGCAGTTAGCCCAATTCTATAAAATTAAGGGAAATTTAATTTTTAGTCATTAGCTTTTAGTCCTTTTTCATTTTTAGTCCTGAAACTTAATGAGTCGAATTTTTAGTCCTTGAGTTTCATCCCGTTTAAATTTTAATCCTTTCGTTACCCTCCATCACCCTAATTAACGGAATGATTTTCCACGCCAGCTTCAATTTAACATGTCACCCTTCATTTCCATGTCAGCCTCCACCATTTGAACATGATTTCTAAAAAAATAGTTCGCTGCTTTGCGCAAACAGCATGGTGCTCCCACCATTTTCATTGAACAATTGTGCTTCCACATCTGCTTGCACTTACCCTTTATCTCCTTCTCTCTACCTCTTCCTCCTCCAACCTGGAACCCATTCTTTAAGCATTCCTAGAACTCTTGTCAGCTTCAGAATTTCGTGTGCTAATTAGAGGGTCCAGGTTGACACCCAACAACCTCAGAGACTTCGAGTAGCAGCTTTCGAGACCATAAAGAAGAAAAGGAAGCCGAAGCCGAGCTTCTTTGAGCAAATTCATGAGAAATGGTCCCTCAAACTGAGTTCTACGAGAGAGAAATTTCCATGGGAGGAACCAAAACAGCAAGAAAAGCTAGAGGAGGATGACCAAGAAGAAGAAGAGAGGCGAGACTCTCCTAGGATTTTTGTATCTGACTCATCTGGCGAATCGTTGAGTGGCCCAATGAGTTTTGTTTTGACGGACGGGTTTGTTCCAGCTCCTTGGGTTTATGGAAGTAATACCCATAATCTTCGAGTAGGTTCTGAACCTGAAGCCATCCACAAGAGGTTTGAGAAAAACTAGATCTTTCAATAGGTCTGTTGGGCCTTGTGGAAAAGGTGTTCCGAAAAGCATTCTTCAAAGAATTGAAAGAGTGGAAATTAAGGAAAGAGAAGTTGATTGTGATCATGAGCTCGAGACAGAAGGTAATGTGTTCGATGCAATTCATGTTTCAGAAGATGAGGAGACAAAAGTTTTGATTGGCAGAGATGTGGTAACTTCGACGGAAAAAAAAAATCTGGTGAAGATTTACATTTTCAAAAAATGGAGGGTTCTCTCGAGGGTAAGGGTGGCTCAGTTAGGTTACCATGGAAAAGAGGGGCAGGTGATATAAGAAGGAGCAACACGGAGTTGGCGGAGAGAATGCTTCCGGAGCACAAGCTGAGGAGACTAAGAAACGTATCTTTGAGGATGCTGGAAAGGACAAAGGTGGGAGTTGCAGGTATTACACAAGCTTCGGTGGATTTCTATACACGAGAAGTGGAAGTCCGATAAAGTGGTGAAGTTGAAATTTGAAGGGCCTCTTGCGGTTGACATGAGAAGGACAAGGCTGAGGCTTTAAGTTTCAATGCACAGAGTTTTAATTAAATGGAAAGCTACAAGTCGTTTAAGAAGTCATGTTCAAATGGAGGAGGCTGATGTGGAAATGAAGGGTGATGTGTCAAATTGCAGCTGACGTGGAAAATCATTCCGTTAGTTAGGGTGAAGGAGGGTAACGAAAGGACTAAAATTTAAACGGGATGAAAACTCAAGGACTAAAAATTTGACTCATTAAGTTTCAGGACTAAAAATAAAAAGGGACTAAAACCTAGTGACTAAAAAGCAAATTTTCCTAAAATTAATATTGTTTGGTATTCTGCTTCTTGTTGTATTGCTTATTGCCATTTTTTACCATGACTTACTTTTCCTTTTTGTGACATCTCTTGCTGGATGGGTTTATTTGAAAGAAAAGTGACATGTATGTGATCGTAATTGGCTTAGAAAAATTTTTGAGAGTAGGTAGTGCATATTATGTTTTAAGGGTAGGTAGTGCAAAGAGTCTTGCTTTATGCAATTGGCCGTACGTTCCAACTTTATAGTCTCTAGTTGATTTGCAATGTAGCAGGCACAAAGATAATTGCAAAGGGGGAAGCTTTGTTATCTTTAGTTTGTCCTTTGGTGGAAAAAAGGGGAAGACGTTTAGATGAAACATCCAGGGCTTTGTGAAATCACAAACGATCTTATTGTCTTACTCTTTTACGAAGTGACGAAACTAACCTTTCAATTCTGTCGCTTTGTACAGTCGGTATTGTTAGGTGATTCTGGTATTGGTAAAAGTTGTATTAATGTTCTTCGCTTTGTTCGTGGTCAGTTTGACCTAACATCCAAGGTAAGGAATAAGTTGGGGTGTTGTTTTGCTCAGAACTCTTCTCCTTTTTCTTGTTCAAAGTTAATTATGATAAACTATATTTAAGTGAATGGATATGGGGGTCTACCATGGAGTTACTTGGTGATACATTTACATCTGTTGGTTTAAATAATTTCAGGTAACTATTGGAGCTTCATTCTTGTCACAGATGATAGCCTAGCAAGATTCCACCATAGTGAAGTTTGAACTATGGGACACTGTTGGACAGGAGAGGTATTATTTGTCAAATCATGCCTAAATCTATAGATAGATCAAGTTTAGTAAACAAATTTATTCCTATGTCCCATCTCTGCTCATGCATGCCATTTTCTTCAAGAAAACATTATTTTTTTTGTTGTCCTTGATCAGATATGCAGCATTGGCACCACTTTACTACAGAGGTGTTGCAGTTGCAGTTGTCGTATATGATTCACCAAAGGAAAAAGGTGCTGCAATTATGGCTACTTGGTCTCGGTTTGCAATACTTTTAGGTGGGAATCAGACTTTTGACTAATTGGGTGTGTTCTTAAGTTTTGGTAGCAATTGGGTGAATATCTCTATTGGCCTATGTACAACAGTATCTTATTCTAACAGTCTATGGCTTTTTAGTTTGGAGCATTTGGTTTGGAATTTTCTTTTAGGACTCTCATCAATGTTAAAAGTTTTCATACTCTAATTTTTAGCTCATCTAATATGGTTATAGTAATTTTTCCGTTCTCATGTTTGATTTTTATCTCTTAACAGAGTCATTCATCTCAAGTCTTTCACTTACCAACATTATTCTTAGCTTTTTGTCAAACAGATTACATGCACAAGAATGTTTCTAGTGTCTATATAGCATCAATTACACCAACTTGCCAAAATACAAACAGATTATAATATCTACAAAGAACGCAACAACAGATTACATGCTAGGAAGTAAAGTAGTATTGCTAAGTACTGGAGGATGTCATCATTCCGGTGAGGCTAAAGATTGGTTCTATCCATTGGGCTTCCAACAGAGGCGTTGACTCACTACATCCCTTCTGGGGAATTAATTGAGTTGCTAGTAGGTAATATAGTTGTTGTATAGTCCTACTGATGTCATATTGCTTAATGTTTTTGTTGCTCTTTAACTCGTATACTGAATTTCAGTGGATGCCCATTTTGGTTGAGGCCTTGTAATGATTCCTCTATTTTTTGTAAGTAAAGGAAACGATGTTTCTGAAGAATGTAAATCTGTAAAATCTCATTATATATACAAATATGAGTTATTTGGTAATGTACACTACACTTGTTCTCTTAGTTGATTTGTAGTTAACAGATATGTGCAATGCTCTGTTTCTCTTGACGACATCTTGAAATGAATCAATAGAAGCTCAGGAAAAAAAAAACGAATTGATTGACTGAAATGCTAATTCACGAGAAATTCAATGACAACAAAATTTGTCGTGGGCGCATAATTTTCTCCACGATCAATTGTCGTCGTTGTTGGGGGCAATAAAAATAGATGGACTGCGACTTTAGCTCATCGGTAATGGAGTTGCACCTCTCTCAACGAACTGAAACTTGTTGACGCTGTTAACTAATGCTGACGGAGAGCTTCCGTTGTCGAATCAGGGCTCTCTACACGCGGCAGAGTCGACTACACTTTGACAAACTTATTCTGTGAGAGCAAAGTTTTTGCGACAAATTTTGGTGGTTTCGACTACGTAAGCTGTCGTCATTGAAGCTAATATTTTTTGTCAGTGGAATATTATGATAAAAAAATTATTCAATAAAAAAAAAAATTATTTTATAATTTTTTTAATCATATCCGAAATTTTGAATTATCAACAATTTCACGATCAAACAACACCTAATTTCTTACCATTTTAGTTGGGACATTTAAAATCTTCAACTAATCAGACATAGCGGAGTGAGAACTTTCATGATTCGCAACTCATGTTTATCCTCAATGATTTAAAAGATTTTGAACTAATTTTCGTCTTCTAATTTCCTGCATGACTTTAGATAAGGTTGACAAGGGTCCATCAATGACATAAAAGAAGGGAAAGATTGGTACGGTACGAACATTTCAGTTTTTCTTTCTAGGCCCAAAAAAAAAAAAACCTGTTATCGGGAGAGGGAGCATGCATGTCCGTGTCGTGCCAAAACAGAACAGGGGAATCGGGATGCAACGTGCAAACCGCTAAATTAGCTGAAAATATAATAATAATATAGAAAAGTACCAGAAACTTTCAGCTTTTATTGGGCCCAGCTTTCCATGTCTATAGCATGCAAATATTGGTCCAGCCCAACAAAAGGAAAGTATGGTGAACCTGCTTTAATGTCAGACCGAGGTGGTCCAACTTTTATTAGGTCAGGCCTTTGGGTACCCTCACCTTTATTTTGCTATTTGGAGTTCTTCTTTAAATGACAGGGCAGAAGAGAGAGAGATTAATGGGTTAGACTAAGGCTACATTTGTTTAGCTTGAAAATATTTTCAGCTTTTCTTGTGTTTAGTAAGAGCAGAAAATAGATGTCTAAAGAAAATGTCAAGTTAGTCAACGAAAAACTTTACCCTACAAGGCTGAAAATAATTTATATTTTCTAGACTGTTCAACTCTTTGATAATCATTTCCATCCTCAATTTTGACTAACTCAAAGCACTCAATCACCTCCATCACACATAAGGGGGCAAATTTGACCATTTGGATTTTTTTTAATAAAAATTATATTATATTGTAATTTAATTTTTAATTTTATCTGATATTATTAAGTTTTTATTTATCTACATGTAAATGCCATATTTTTTTTTTAAAAAAAGAGCCATATATATAGCTGATGTATCTGAAAATAAGCCACATATGAATTTTATGTCTATAGGGCGGGAATCTGCTCACTTTTATTTTGTTTTAAGTAAAAATTATATTATATTTTAGTTTAGTTTAATTTATTAATTTTATCTATATTATTATATTTTTTATTTGTCTACATGTAAATGGCCTAAATTATTATTATTATTATTATTTAAAAAAGACACATATGTAACTAATGTGTCTGAAAATGAGCCACATATAAGAACACTGGTCCTTTAAAAAAAAAAAATTAAAGCATGAGTCTTGATTCCAAAATAGCATAAAGCAAGTATGTGATATATATTTTTCCTTTATTTTTAATATCTCTATTGACAAGGAAAAATTGAAACTATTACAAAATATCCTTTAAATTTTCAGGTGACAACTAAACACTATATGTTCATTTTCAAAGAGTTAGCCAAACATAAAAACTTGTTTAGTTTTTACTTACAAATATTTTCAGTTGTAAATATTTTCTCATTTTCTTTATTTTTACGCCGAAACAAACGCAGCCTAAGGCTTTTCACTTCTTCATTGTGCAATGATTGCTAGTGAACGAACTGTCCAGTACTTTGTGCAATGTTTTTTTTCTAATCAAGAAGATGTTCGGTTAGAAATTCTTAAAATGTAAAAAAACCGAACAAGATCCAAGTGTCCGAACTAGTTTACGCTCACCTCAAAAAGACTGCTAGTGAACGAACAAATACGGTAAGCTGATCCATGGGCCAGAAAAGGGAGCCCCGTACTGTCCAGTACTTTGTCGTAGGTTGGGGTTTTCATTAGTGTATAATTATCGCGAGGCCCATTAAGCAAGAGAAACGACATGCTCCTACTCCCAGCCCTTTCCCCGCTAAAAGCTGGCCTTCCTTCCAAAGAGAGATAATAGTCTTTTTTACAACACAAGGTGAAAAGCTTTAACGGAGACGGACTGGTTTATGCTCAATTTGAGCTTGGGCTTTAAAGCTAAATACGTGAGGCGCCTCAATATGCACGGAAAATACATTTGGGAGCGAAACAGAGGTAGATCGTTTCCAAAACTTTTTTTTTTTTTTTTTTTTTATCCAAACCTATTTTTAACACTAAAAACATTTTTTAATCTCCAATAAAAAATCTCATTAAATCATTTTCTGTAAAAAAGACAAAAACAAAAACCAATACAATTTCTTAAGAAAATTCAAAAAAAAGACTCACAAATTTTCTTCTTCTAAACCTACTTCATGACTCTCATATTCTCTAAGAGAATATATATCGAAACTTGTCACATTCCAGACATTTTTTCTGTGAGCCTTGCTACTTTTTTGATAAACATTAAACATCTAAAAAGACCAATCTTAAAATTTTTCGTAACATAAAATTTCAAATGTGAGTGACTTGCTAATATTCGTGCCTTGTACCTTGACTACAATATGAATTATTTTCATCAGCATTGTTGAATATACACATGTGAGATGGTAAAAATAGTTTATCCTATATTAGAAAGAAGTAATAAGTGTGACTGTGTGAGTGATTAATATAGTATAGTTAGGTCCAAACCTATAAGCTTAAGCTTTTAAATTAAGTAGTGTCATTATATTCTATATTATGAACTCATAAAGGAACTCTCTTAGTGTTTGTCTCCCCCAACAAACAGTTACATTACACCATGAACTTCTCTAGGCAAGAGTGAAATCAGTTCTTCCACACTCGTTGACACAAAATCCACATGTGGAAGACGAAGACCCATACGGTACTCCTCTGCATTAAAATCGCTCCTCTTTTGGGTTATATTGACTATCAGTTGCTAATCTTGGGTGCCTGGGAAGCCACTGGAGGATCACGTTGTAGCCGGTATCAGAAATAGACAAAAACAAAATAAATGTAGAAATTGATCCTTGTGAGCATGACACGAAGAAGTCAAGACACTTGGTCGAGGAGAGAAATAAATAGACTATAAAACTGGTAAGAAAGCGAGGGGCAAGCCAAATACTAGGAATAAACTAACAGAACATGAGCTGCCAACTAATGCCTAAAACGGTACAAATTAATAACTTGATGCCGAGCAGATATGATGTGATGGAACGCATCTCGTTGGATAGAAGAAATTACTGAAGTGGGACACTCGATGGGCTGACGGGCGTATCATTGTCTGCCACATACAACAGAATAATCTGTAGACTGAAGAAGCCCTCCTAAGCATCCAGTGCCCTTCTACGCTTGCCAAGCTCGTTAGATTGAACGACTATGGTGGTTTTTCTTAAGCACATGTCCTTTTTGGCAAGCTCTATGTACCATCTTATCCCCAAAAATGTTATACCTATATTGCCTGCCTTTTTAATTCTGTGGGTTTCTTGTCTTTTTGAAGAATGAGAGGCCGAAAGAGCTCATTCGCCATGGGAGACGCAGACGCCTCAAATTCCTTATCCATAGAAGGTTGATTGATAATCCATGATATGCTGGGCATGGTTTACTCGTTCGCGAGAGAGAGAAGTTTATTGAAAAACATATGAAATAATATATAAATGCACCGGAATTTTGTTTTGTTTTTTTGGTGTAATTCACGAGATTGCAACACATAATACACTAGAAATGCAGAAATAGATCTAACTCCCACATACTCGTACCCTCTTGGAATCAAGTTCCAAATTCTCCATTTGTTAGAGATGAACATAAATTTAGTCCATTCCAATTTACATCACACGGTAAGAACAAATCCAAGAAGATTACGTCCAGATGCTAAAACAGACATGAAAAGCAAAAATACAACTTGAAATTTTGCCCAAGCAACTCATGTAGGTTCTGCCAAAAGCAAGTTGGATCAGCCTCGCCTGTGAAGAAATCACGCTATTGTGGGGCAGCGACATTGAGACAAACTCGCTCTCTGTTGCAGATGCAACAATTGAGGTTCTCTGCAACGGAAGTTGCTAGTTCAGAAGAGTCTTAAGTGCACCTATATGGAAACCAATGGTTTCTCTAGCATCTCTTTTTCAGACCTGTCGTCGTCCACACTAATCACCAACTTGGACATGTCGAGTTCTGTTGAAGTCCCGGGAATTTTCCCTCCAAACTCAAACACATACCCTCTGCTGTTGTACCGTACCAAGCGAGGACTTTGCAGAACTCCCATGGACCTGGACTTGCTCAGCCTCACCACTGGCATTTTCACTGCCAACCCTGGCTTCCTCCTAGCCAACACAGACTTGTTAGCACCCAGATTTGAATCGGATCCCATTTTTTTGTGGCTGAAATAACCAACCGATTTCGACCTACCCATTGGACCACCGATCGAACCAATAGCTTCGCTCCCGTACTCTGCACCCTGAACACTGGATACTTTACTATTTCTTCTACTTCCCAGTTTCGTGATCTTAACGACCTCTTCACTCCTGTCATACACTTCCCACTTCATCAACGGCCGAGAACTCTCGACGCACCTCGCTTGCCGCCGGAAACTGTTCCAGATCGGTGGTGCGTGGACCTTCTTTGCTACGATTTTCAAGCACTCCACCACTTCTGCCATCGCTGGCCTTTTCTCCGCGCTAGAGCGGACGCACCGGGCGGCGAGAACCGAGAGTTGGCGGATCACCGCCAGATCAGCCGGATAGCCGATACGGCGGTCTCCAATCCCGGAGAAGTCACCGTGCTTAATCAAAGGCACGGCCCAATCTACCACCGAGGGGGGACTGTAATTGACGTCGATGGCGTGCCTGCCGCTGATAATCTCCAACAGCAAGATCCCGAAGCTGAACACGTCGCTCTTGGTGCTCAGATCCCCCGGCGCAAGATAGCCCGGGTCCAGGTACCCTAAGGTCCCTGCCGGAGGCGTGCACTTTACCCGTACGTCCTCCACGTGTCCCCTCAGTGCCAAGCCGAAATCTCCCAACCTCGCGTTCCAGTTATCGTCGATCAAGACGTTCGACGACTTTATATCGCGGTGAATCACCGGCGGGTTCGACGAGTGAAGCGCCTGAACAGCTTTCGCTATTTGAACCGCGAACCGGACCCGCCGTGTCCAACCGGGCGGTGATCTGGAGTTCGAGTGCAAGATATCGTAGAGGCAACCGTTGGGCATGAACTCGACGACAAGCAGTTTCTTGTCCTTGGAGTCCGCGCAAAAGCCTAGGAGGTTGACGAGCCGAGGGTGTTGTACCCTCGAGAGTATCTCAATCTCGTTCTCCGCGGGGCTGGTACAGTTGCTACAGTTGGTGCAGTTGTTGGGGTGATGATAGTTTTGGAAGCTCGTCGTTGATGGGTTAAGAAGCTTCGTCTTCTTGACGGCGGCGACGAGCTTGCCATCGTCGAGTATCGCTTTGTAGACACTGCCGTGACTGCCTTTACCCAAAAAGCTCTCCGCCGAGAAACCATTGGTGGCGGCGACAAGCTCCTCATACGAAAACTGTCTGATTTTCACAGCCTTATTGGGTTTGCTTATTCGTGTTCTTCCTTTCCTTTTGAGATCCCAATAATAGGGGTCGCAGGTGGCTATTGCAGACTCTGCGTTGCAAGAGAGATAGCCCATGCTTAATTACCTTCGTGGCTATTCAGGTGGGTCTAAGAGCCACAAAGAGGAAGGCGTTGATGAGAGAATAAAGAGAGACAGAGAGAGAGAGAGAGGTGGTAAAAGGTGATAGTGGGGAAGGAGGCGGTGGTGGGAAACGAGAGCTGCAAAAGCCATTACTACAAAGTAGGGGGGGGTGGTGATGGGTTTTTGGTCTCTAAAGTCGTTGCAACTGATTTACAGCTTTGGCGAGATGTGATATCAAACAATCGAAGCTTCAAATTCTTTTGAATTACGAATGGGCTTTTTGGTTTAGGAACGTGCGTTGGCACATATTTTATTGGTTTTTACATGCAAACGCGTGCAGCTTTGGGAGGAATTTCTATTTGCCCTTTCTCGGGTTGGGGTTGGTCTAAAGAGACGGGGGGATGGGACCCTTCATTTTACACTGACAGCTTGTTGCTTTTTCACTTCTTTCCCATCTTCCCAGCTCACTAATAAAACTTTGCATTAAGACATTTAAATGGAGTCCATGATCAATGGATTATTAAGTGCACCTTTTAAGTGGGGTAGGGCCAGTGGGGGCTCTCGCCTCTCTCGGATCTTTGACTCGGAAGCCATTTTGGATGGTCCAAACTACAGTAAGTTGGACTTCTCAGACCCGCCGAGACATCCAGCAAATGCGTCCAAGAAATTGGTTGATCCCCTCTCGACCAACCCAGACACGTGCGAGTAGATTTGCCGCTCTGGAGGTCCGTGCAATCGAATAATTGATTCATATGATCTGAAATTGGGCTTGCATCATTTCAATCTTGTATATGCAACATTCATAATATATATATATATATATATATATATATATATATATATATATATATTTTTTTTTTTTCGTTTCTGGTAAGGTGTGTCCAACAACTTCACGCAAGAGTTTTCTGACTTTTTCTCCAACCACCCTCACATTTGGCTCCGGGATTTCGGGGTCCCAAATGAGTTTCAATTAAAACTGCTTCGGATCTCGATCTTATATTTTAGTCGTGGAGGTGGAGGTGGAGGGTGGAACCTTTTCCATCTGTCCGTGACAATTGGTTTAAAACAAAAAGGTTTAATTATATTTATTAGTCCACATGAAATTTTAATCCAATTAAGACTATATATATATAAAAAAAGAAGAAGAAGTTAAATTCTGTATGGACGAATCAATGGAGTAAATTAAGCCTTAAAAGAATGTTTGGAAAAAAAGGATAATGTTAAATTATATAGTCCAAGGTGAATGTAAAATCAACCCACGACCCAGTTCCTGAGTCACCGGAAAAAACATTTCCATATGGAGCTTATCATGTGAAATAAAAAAAGTTTAATAATATTCATGAAATGAACGAGGATGACACAATATTATAATTAATTATTAAACTTGATTGCGCAATCAAAGCAATTAAGATTCAGCATGTTGCCCCACAGTAGCTGCAACTACTACTGCTTGCAAAATTACTAGACGGCCAGGTTTAATGTCCTGCCATATCTATCTACTTTGAGGAACGTTTAATCCAATTTAAATCAAATTGGTGGTGGATAGACCTTCTACGTACCTTACCCGCTCTACTTGTCGCCAACTCTTTTCAAAACCCGCTCTGAAGCTCGCAGCGGCTGCATGCAGAGTGGGGCCATATAGTTTCAAACGCTGCCGTGAGATGAAACATTACTTTTTTGTTTTTTTTCTCTCTCTCTCTTTTGGGGAAAGAAACAAAGCAGGTATAAAGTATTGCTGCAAAGAGCATTTCCCAATATCTGGTATTTGAAAAACTGAAGAAGGCGAGTACGATGAATTGTACTCGCTTCTCAAGCTTTTTTACAATTTCTTCTTTCCTTTTTTCATACATTCAATTCCCTCCAACAAACCAAAAAAAAAAAAAAAAGGAAAATGCTTCATCTATTTTCTTTCCTGTATTTTTTGTTAGTCTGTCTACGGTCTACCTCTTCCCCCACCTTGTTCTTTTATCGTGCATTAACCTTTCGCTCCCGAGTCTGGTGATCGGAGATCGACGCAACCGAAAACGAACCGAAAATACTCTTTTAAATTTTAAAAAAAAAGGAGCCCAAAAGACCGAAACTCGAAGGAGGAAGGTTGCGAAATGAGCCCAAAAGATTCAAACTAACCAAAGCTAAAAGGATGGGTCGAGAAAGGTTTGGGAAACAAGCCCTGAAGCTTCAAGCTTGAAGGATGGGCAGACATTATTATCCGGCCCAAGATTCGTCGTGCGGAATCTATGGGCTTTAAGCTGAAACTTCACGGGAAAAAATCACGGGAAAAAATATACGCAGCAACGGAAATTTCCATTCCTTTCTCTTCTTCTACCTCTACCAACGATCGAAATTTGACCCGTGCGGACTTCAACACCCACGTACCACCCAGCGAACGGAAATTTCCATTCCGCTGTCGTTGAAGACTGATTACCTGACAAATGGTGCGTGTGGACCCATTCATCTGTCGCGTTTTTCTCTTTTTATTTTTCACCTTTTTTATTTAAGAATTTTATGCATCACAGCACCCGTTTATCCCACGATCACAACTCACAGTCTACGCAAAGTACACCGACATTGTGCCTGTGATAATATTAGTGCTATACACTTGCCACGACAAGAAATACAACTAATAATTATTTGCTTTCCACTAATTACTCTCCTCCTTAAACCATTTTTTAATGGAATTCCACCTCACATACCATGCGTGAGATAACCATAGATATTTTTAGAATTTTATCCAAGCGAAACATATATCATGACTATATTTCAATTTTTATAACAGCGAAAAAATTTACCATAACATTAAACTTCTAGTACAATCAGACTAAATTAAGACTGTCCGAACTAATGCACAGGAGGTATTGCAAATTGTCTATCGTTATAATTTTTTTTATTTAAAAAAAAACCTTATCTTGGTGATTTTGTTTTAAAAATTGTAACTATTAATAGTAAAGTGTTCCGATTAAATAAAGCAAAAGTTAAGACTGAGTTGTTGAATCTAGATCATGCCACAGTTTTCCATCATTTGGGCGCTAATGTTGCCGCAGATTACTGTTGCCTTGAGTTGGCTGTTATTCTTAATTTATTTTCAATTAATTTCCTTATCTCAAAGGGGATCATTGCTAATTATCCGGATCCATACATAGGTTTAGAGTCACATTTAACAGCTCACTTTTGAAGCAGTAATGATAAGAAACAGCTCACACTTCAATTATAATCCAATCAAGTCAGTCCATTCAATTTGTTTTTTTTTTTCCAATAAGATAATTAAATTTAGCGCAACGAGGAAGGTTATAGAAGTCTCTAGAAAATTAAGAAACACGTTTATGTCTCTGAGATAGTCAAATCCCTTTGCCCGTTGCAGTGGCACACGCTTTGTGCGGGGCTCCGTGAAGTTGGCTTTGAGAAACTAGCGGGTTTCTACCCACCCGATTAGATTAGGATAAGGATAATGACATTACTTCTTGATTAATAATACAACTAACTTTGCGATATTCATTTTCCAAGGGAATCCAAGACTTTTTTTTTTGCGATCGATCAAAAAAGGTGGACATATTCGTGGCGCATAACACTTTAAAAGAACAATAAATATCTCACTCGTGTGATAGTGAAACAAAGGTAATTATCCAACAACTGAAAAAAAATTAAGAAAGAATTTAACCTCTGTCACAATTCACAACCATTCATAATTAATAAATCTACGTCAGTTGCCCTTTGTGAGGAATGAATGTATTAATCGAGTATATATTTCTATATACTCTGAATTCTACATGGAGTGAGAGATAAAAATAAATAAAATATAAATATTATAAAAAAATTAAATCTCTTTATTAGGTTAAATTAAATTTTATAATAATTAAAAAAATTAAAAATAAACTTAACTAATTTTTTTGAAATCAAAACATAAATGTAATTAATATTTATTTTTGAGTGTCAGTTGATCTTGATTGATAAAGAGATGTATTCAGAATTTGTCGGAGTGGTTCGGATTAATAATAACTTGCATTGAATTTATAAAAAATATGAGATTGGTAAATAAAAGATAGAAGTAAAAATAAAATTATAATGTGTATTATAAAGGTAAAATTTTAATAAAATTTTTGATACACGACGCTGTGTTAAATTCATAATCAATGCCGAAATATGTATTTAATAGTTCGAAAAGTACAGCTCTGAAACTTAATCAGTAAAGTACCTTTTTTTTGTTTCCTAAGCCAGCAAATTGCCTTGAAACTTCTAACAAATGAACAAAGCATGGCGCCACGATACAACATGAGATTGGTTTCCAGAATGTAAATTATATGTTCCAGTGAGGATGATGAGGATTGACAACGCGATCGATGAGGAAAACGACGATCTGTCCATTGCTGCCATCTCTGGTGCGTGGTATTGTGGCAGGTTCACACTATAATCATGACAATGAAAGGCCAAAAGGCCAAAATTCGTCCTTTCATATTCCGAAATGATCCCGACGGAACTGGGAAAATGAATGCCACTAATTTTACAGAATCTACTTGGGATGCCATTCTTTCGTTTCGTTTCGGACTGGTTTTGCATATCGCTCTGACCTCAGGAGTCACGACTCACGAGTAACCACCAAGATTACTCGTGATTTCTTTGTATGTCACTGATTTTTGGTATTTGGCATTAAGCGAAGATCTCTAGCGAATTACAGTGACATTCTGTACAAAGGAATTTAAAGAGAATGGAGAGGAACTTTCTGAAAGGATCCCACTAGCTCTATTACAACCCATGTCTAATCTGGGTTTTCTAAGTATGTTTTATAAAACCAGAACAAAAACCAAAACCATCCGTCTGTTTTGAAGCAAAAAGCCATGTTCTTAGTGGGTAATTAGCTTGAAACCTCATCCAAAAGCTTGTACCTTCTCGCCTTATTCCTGAACAAAGGTTTGGCGACTCCAATTTTTTTTGTTATCTCCTCTGACTTGGTTCTCCTGAGCTTCTCCTCCAGGCGGGCATTCGTGATGATCCTCTTCCGGACCGATGGCGAGGTTGATGGACATGGAGATGGAGACGGCGACGGCGATCCTTGCGGCGACCTCTGTTTTTTGATAGGGCCATTGAGTTTCAACTGCAAATAATCCCTTCCCTTTAGGTTTTTAAGACTCTCGCCGTTACCATTCCTTTTGTCGTTCTTGCTGTCGTCCTCACCTTGATTCCTGATCGATGATGAGGAATTGGAGGAATTTTGCGACTTCTCTTTGGTGTCCTCCTTCTGACTCAGACACCAATTGCAAATCCGGTAAGTCTCAGCCTTCGGGTAGAGATTGCTACAGTACCTGTCAGATTGGATTGTTCAGAGGAAACATTAACTGTGAACAATCAGACACAAAAGGAGACGAGAATGGAAACCAGTACGAATTATCAAGACCCACAAAGATGAGCAAAATTAAACAGCAAGGAAGTTTTGTTCTGGTGGCTACCTGTGCTGCGATCTGAATTCGCAGACTTTGCATTGGAAAAGCTCGTATGAGAAACCATAATCCCCACACATGCAACACTCATGGCTTGGTTGTGACCGTACAAGATTAGTCTCCTTGTTCGTTGTCATAGCGCCTCTTTCATGGAGAGAGAAGATAGAGAGAGAGAGAGGGAGGGTGATGATTTTGGGGAAATGGCTAGGCAGACGGCCACAAACATATTCTATAGTGTTAGTTATTCATTTATTATTTTGGTACATATCATTATCGGCGTCGCCGTGTGTCAAAAGTAATATAACTATTTCCAGTCTCAAAAAATAAGTCCATAATTGAGGTGACTAATAACAAAAGTTTTTCCAAGTCAAGTCTTTACGGCACATATATATATATATATAGTTACCCAGAAAAATAAGTCTTTGAAATAATTAATTAGTTTGTAGAATAAAAAACAGAAAAAGAAATTGATGATCAGAAAATGGTAGATGGAGAATTTTCAGTGGGGAAAAAGATAAATTATAAAATAAAGGAGCCAAATTTGTCACGGGGAACCACCATAGTTGAACAATATACATTAATCATGGTTCTCTTCATTTAGAACGCAGAAGCTCCATCGTTAAAGAGAGAGGGTATGATGAACAAAATAAAGAAATTTGGTAGCAGGACTTATCAGATTTTAGTTGGTAAGATACCAAGAGGAGTGGACACGATGGTATCAAATCATTACTGCCTTTTACAGGGTAGTTTGCTGTGGTCATGTTTTGAAGACTTTGGTTGCAAGGCAGAGATTTGGAATATGACAACCTTCTTGGCACCCAACCGAAGAGAAATTAAAGGGAAGAAGAAAAAACCAGCAAAATTGGTATCTGATTAGTTAGGAAGATAAAAATTGCACGTTTTAGTATTTCTCTTGGTAAGCTTTTCTTTCCGTGTATTTTAGGTGCACTCTCCGCAAGCTTGCCCACTTTTCGTTTGCCTTCGATCTCATCCCTTGACAATTTTGTATCCTCTCTTATAGACTACGGCCTTTTAGGTTTGTTGTTGGCACTTAAGAGTAATTTCTGTCGTAAACTCTCAAAATGATGTCGACTAAAAGGATCAATTTATCCTTCAATTATCGCCAGAATGTCTACTCCCCCTTCCCGTTAAACTCCTCCATCCATAGTGGGAGGGGGATCTAATCTAAAGTTGCTTGTACAATCGATATCGATAGATTCTTTAAGACTAATTGGAATCTATTAGTTCTTCGCATCTTAGGATCTGAGGATCCTTGTTTCGGTCTTATGAAAGACTCTTTTAGATTAGATCAAAGGAATCTGCTACGCATACGCTATTTTGAAATTTGCAAAACATGCAAGCAAATTAGGAACAAGGAGTGTTTGAGACTTCAGAAAGAAAATAAATAAGAAAGAACCACTACCGACCACGTTATTAGTTTCAGGGTTCTCAATCGAAGTCAATTGGTTTAAGTTGCTCAGATTTTCGACGCATGAAGAACACTTCCCAAGTCCCAATCAAACATGAGATCCAAAACCCAGTTGTTTTGTAATGACTCTTTGGCCTCGGCAAAAACTACCGAGTGTCGGTTTTGTCACGTGGTGCATGTGCTTCTACAAGTTTTTATTCCTCCGAATAAAATGGACATCTCAGAGGATGCGCCTAGTTGCCTAACGTGAAGAACATGCCGTCAAGCAAGCACGTGTCAAGCTTCCCCATTCACTTCCGCCGTCCCCGACCAAATACAAGATTCTTGCCGGACTTTAATCTTTGCAAATCAGATTTCTATATATTTACTGCCAACTCACCCTCTGTATTATATAAGTAGACGACAATGTAATACAATGTATTGGCCCACAACATCCCTTCCTCTTGTTCTCGAGCGGCCGACAATATTACTTGTTTTGTACACGGCAATGATTACATTTGTTGAACTGACCTTTTCATTCCAGCACCAATTCCGGTCAAGTCATGAAGCAACCGACTCGGACTCTAGTCTCCGGGTTTTTTGTTTTCTAACGGATTGCAGGACTTGAAGCTAATCCTGTGCATTAGAAGAAGTATTTCCATAGAGTCAAACTGCACCGTGTCATCGAGAAATTTGTAACTATAAATACAAATGGGGAGTTTTGTGCTCTGATTCTGTACACACGAAGTATATATAAGAAATGCACGTTCAACTATACACGAAAATCTTAGATATGTTACCAAACAGAAGGGGTCAAAAATTTGAAGAGAAGACAACAACAACCATCATTTATGATGGAAGTAGCAAAAGAGCGCCAAAGCTAACTAGAGATCACGGTGGGCCTCATTCAATGTCGGTAAATTTTTGCAGGATGCCCCACGACCTGTACTGATCTCCAATAACCAACAATTTGGTAGCTTGTATCTCCCTTCCATGACCTTTTGCATTTATGCAGAAACACCACCACTCAATATACATCTAAACAGGCAGCATCAGCATCTGTCATGGTTTTAAACTAGAAATCAATCAATGGCCTGGAATATAACGTCCTTGTTGATGATATATGAACCAATTCAAAGCTATCCAGGGTCCAGAACATAGACGTGTTCCTCAAAAACATTATCCAGTAATTTTCTATTAGTTTGTCGACTTCATAGTTCATATAAATGCAGTATAGACGTATCAAGTTTTGGTGGTTCATTCTTTGGAATTGAAATCTACTTGTCACATGGAGGATCAATTCTCATTGGAAGAATGAGAGTACATTCTCGGCTTGACCTTTCATAAGTGGAGACAGAATCAAGCGTCAATAATGTAGATGCTTACTATCTACTCTTGACTTGTAAAGTTTCAGAGATTAAGTACCAGGAAACATACAAAAAGCAGATAACAGAGAGAGAGAGAGTGCGCAACTTACAAGCATGCTTCAATAAGAACTTGATTAGCTCTGAGTACACTCAAATGGATGAAATGATCCTTCATTAAACTCATGCATCCGAAACCTTTCAAGTAGTTCAAAAGGCCTGCACGTTGAAATAGTAATTCAGAGAGAGAGAGAGAGAGGATGAGGAGACAGTGGAGTGAAAACTGGAGAATTGGGTGTTATCTATAAAAAAGTAGTTGTCGTGAAATCATCTTCCACCTAAAATCTGCACTTAACCTTTTCCATCTAAATTCTCAATTTGTTTTGCAATGTTTTTTGGTGAAGGGTATACTTGGAACATGTGGGAGAAAATCACATGAGGGAAGTAAAACTGACAAAAGTACAGAGAGAACTAACTTGATGCCGTTTTAGTAAACACAATATGAAAGAGCAGGTAATCAAGTTTGATGAACAGAAAAGACTATTAGATTATTTTGGGCTCTACTCTCAGGGAATGTGAAATTTGGATACAGACAACAACAGTTTCAGAGTGAGAGAGAGATGTAGGAGTTAAAGAAAAGCCTTAGCATATTCTTTCCTGTTTCCTAGCTCAAAATTCCTTAAAAATAAAAACATCAAGGCAACTCCCTGTTGCCAAAAGCAACACAGACAACTTGTCCATATTAATTCTTATCATTTACCTTCATAGATATACAACAAAGCTAATAATTTAAATGAACAGATAAATGTATTTTGATAAGACATTAGTCTGATAATATCTATTAACAAAATAAATTTCGAACCACTTCACTTTTCCTCTACCCACTATCTTGTTCCATGGCAGAGACTCTGGCATGCACCTCCCCACATGCCAAGTGGTTAGTGAGAAGGGTCACTTATTGACAGAAGCAGGACTGTCTCTTCACAGGATGGTGTGCTTGCCCCAAAAATGAACAAATAAACCACAAGTATGGTGATCTAGTAAAATAGCATGTGCAACAGGTTCCAGAGGCTCACAGGATAGTTTCACGATTACGGCATAATTTACGTTGATTGTTTTCCATGGCAGCCAGCACATTGTCAGTTTCTGGACTTTCTGCTCCACCTGCTACAATTGACGGGACAGGAGCACTTGGAGTCCATATCTAGAACAATGCACCGGTAAAACTCAGAAATTATCCTTGTCTGTTCCACAAACAGAGTACATCTAATTACATTTACCTTTATCGTGTCGTCAATCCCACTTGTTGCCACAACATTGTCAAATGGGTGGCACTGGACACAGTTCACAACTACAGAAGAACATGAAAAAGAGATCTCAGGCGATACTATTAATAAGGAGACCACTACAGGTGGTAAAAAACTAATCTGACGCATCCATGGTTAGGGAAAACATTACCAGCACCATCTCCGAGAAGCATTTTTATAAGTCTACCAGTTTGCTTTTCCCAGATAAACCATCTCCCATCATCACTTCCACTTGCAACATACTCACCTACAGAGACAATCATCACAAAGAGCTCTCACTACGTTACATTCACTGTAAACTAAAAGTTATTCAATAAGCCTGAAACACATGTGAATCACAAGATACACAATAATTAATGCTAAACAAGGATCAGCATCAACCGTCAAATCAAGGTTTGAAACAAGGTACATACAGAAGCAGATATCAAATTGATATTGCGTATCAAAAATAATTTTGAAGTAGATGCATAAAATTTCTTAATGAAAGGCTGTGGAAATAGAGGCTAAGGGTTTTTTACCAAATGAAACCATATTAATTGGACCTTTTTATCAGGGTACATTTGTTATCACCAACCTAACAGTTTCGGATAAGATTCTCATTGTAATATTTTGGAAGTTTGAAACATAATGTTATGTACTAATAAAAAAAAGCAAAAGCGGGCTGGGGGGGGGGAGGGGGAGTGAAGGTGACAATGTTATGGGTAATCTAGTAATACTACGTATTATGTCAGTTGACCAGTCTATGGTTGTTCCTTCACAAAACCTAGCTATCAGAGAGTGATTTGCTGAGGTCCTTGTTCCCATTCGGTTCAGTGTTAATTGGGCAAGTCTGCACAATTGTTGACCAACTCCTTAAAAATTTAAGCACTTAGGTTAAGTGGTCCCCAACAACTGTTAGCACTTCAATTTAAGCACTGGAGCAAAAACTTAACTTGCATCACATAGCTACTGAAGAAAAAGACCAGTACTGAAGAACAGTACCTTTCTGGCCAAGAAAACTGGCCTGTTTTATGTCAGTACCAACATTACAGTGGCCAACATATCTTTGCTTCATATCAATTACTGCCTCTGGCTGCAGCATAATAAGAAAGCATAAATTAGATAGCCAAAGCAAGAAGAAAAAAGTCTGTGAATCCATGACAAGAAAGAGAACAAAGAATTTAAAAAGATTTTGGGCAACCCATTAGTTGGCAATTAAATTGGTTGACTGAATCATGGAGTGATATTAAGCCAAACATAAGGTTTAAGAGGGGGGCATAATACATAAGTAATTGAATTCTGGAAAGGAAAGATGAAAAAAGGGAAAGTGAACCTGATAAGGTATCCTGTCATTTTGTGACGACGACGAAGGTGATCCACAAATGCCATTTGCCCCAGCACTTTCTCTAGATGAATCACTTCTTCGATGAAATGTCACATTTAAACTTCCATGCAGAATGTTTGAGTCAACATCATGCCCTTCATCACCTGATAAGGTTTGAAAGTCCAAGTCCAACTCCTCATCGTAGTCAGAGTCTTCCCTCTCAGATCTTGGGCCATCTTGAGAAGCATCACTATTAACCTCTGATCGGTAGAGTATATCACTCAATGACAGTGCTCTTCCACCTCTTGATTCAGACCGTGGCACTCCATCATTAAAGTTTTTATTTTTTTCAGCTTCAACTAAATATAAGATCATGCAGTTAGGTTCACATAAGGAATTTGAAGAAAAAAAAAAGCCTACATGTCTGATACACAATACAAATCACTCATACTACATTTTCTCCTCCAAAGTTAACCTCAAAATCAAAAATATCCTCACCAATGTCTAACCAATCAATACAAGAACCTAAAGCAAAATTTCCTAATTGTACTGTTTCAACATTATGGAATACGTCAGGCTTAGTTGGGGATATCAGATTGCACATGTTTATGGTTGGATGAGATTCAAGTTGGGGTGTGATAATGGTTCAATTTGTGTTTAGGAAGGCCAGCAGCTGGAAACGAGGCTCATCCATATCGAAAGACAGCAATATATAGAGATAGAGGACAAGCAAAGGCTCAATGCATTGGTAGTGCCAAAGAAGCCATAGTGAAAAGGGAAGAAACAGGCTTTTCTTCTGACCAGGACCACTGAAAGAGATTAAGCCGCATTTGCCTACAAATGGGCCAAACCAAAATCTCATTAGCTTGGCCCAATTGGGGGGAATTGGAAGAGGTAAATAGCCAGGCGTTAAATCCAGTTTGCACTACATAACACATATTGAATTCCACTTTCAAAAGAGAATCTACATTTGTCTCATATATGTCAAACTCCATTAATGATGTGCTCAGGGGCTCAGTAAAATACACAAGAAGTTCCCAGTTTAGAGAAAAACTGATATGTGCGCAGTACGCAGTGGAATGAAACAGCACAAATATCCATAATAATCCCTGTCAAAAAACCTTTTAATCAAATATGCAAACTACTAATAAGGTTTCCATACGTCCCTTTCCCAGCAGAAGAATAGACCATCATGTTCAATTACAAGAGCCCGCGGTGAGATTTTAATAAATATAGATTCTCTTTTGTTCTTAACACTATATTGGATTGCATCAAACTCACAAATCCTAAGGCCTCATCTCCATTACCTCAAAGTTGGAATACGGACTGTGAAATTAATAGCCTCAAGTTTGCCTAAAGCTTGCGAATAACCTAGCTTTGAATATGACTAAAAAATAAGAATAAATTGATAATATTCAAACTGGCGACATTGCTTTGAAGCATACGTGCTTTAAAATTGATTATAGTGCTCCATTATGCCGCTTTTAGGAAAAATTCCCCCTTGCTTTGACATCCATGTGTTTGTATTCAAGAAAATATCATCATATGAAGGAGGGCAAAGGAAATCCCATTTTTTGACTTTTTGTCGATAAACAAGAAAAATCTCTCAATTAACATGCTTATTAAGCTATCGAAACAAGATCATTTATCCCTTATTGCATACCATTTTGTTGAATTTAAACTCTTTTTGCAATGGTGGCACCATTACAACTGTACTGAGACTACATTAGCAGATGATAACTGGGATGCACCAATTACTGCAATAACATATGCAGAAGACAGAGATACACAAACCTGCAGCAAGATCCTTTTTGGCGTTCTCCACTCTTTCTGCCACTTTAGAATTTGATGGGGCCAAAGATTCCGCAGCGATGGCAAACTCTAGAGCCTCTTTATGCTTTCCTAACTGCAAAAAAATAAGGATTATAAACTGAAATTACTTCCCTAAGCAACTAAGGGGCAGATTCAGTCATCAAATTCAGCCTAGATGGCAAGGAGTCTTCTTGCAGTCCCCACTCCAGCTTAAAGCTCATAACTAAGTTTCACATTGCATTCATAAGAACTATGAACTGGGATGCTCTATACCATAAGTATAGTTCCTTGATAAGACGAGCATAATTAAGAACAGAACTTTTAAGGCCTTATGGGCACCATATATTGGACAAATGTGGCGTCCAAAAGCTTGCGTGCCATTAGTCATGAAGGACCTAGCTTGGCAGGAACTTCACTCCGGATAATCGTTAACTCATACTGCTCTGCTAATTGTAAAAACCATCTTTCATATGTAGTAATTTGTGAGAGACGTAGAAAAATATGCAGCAAACAGGACAATGAAGGGATTTGATGAGCTATGGCCAATGTGGACCACTAAATAGACAAGCAGTCAGGTCAGAGTGGAGTCTCTCGGGTGCTTAGTAGCAATTATGTTATGATCATACGCTTAATTGCTTTAAGTACCGCAAAGATTACCTGTGATAAAGCTTCAGACATATAGTAAAGAGCTTGAGAGGAGGAAGTATCAATTCTCCGAGCACTGTAGCAATCTCTTATAGCCATCTGAGCATCATTTTTCCACTTCCGCTGGAAGAGACAGAGAAAACAAAAACAAAAAAATGATAGGTAAATGTCATGAATGAAACTGAAGTTCCAAACTTCCAACCAAGTAACTTATTAAAGAACCTTGAGCAGTAAAGCAGCACGTAGCCATAGACAGTCATGCTTTAACTTGGGCCCAATCTCACGGCCATATCGATCCAAGACCTCATTACATGCCTCAATACCATAGTAATAATTCGCTGTCTCCTCTAGAGTTTTATTCGCAAATTGCATTAGTTTCCTGCACTTGTCAAGCTGAAACAACTGTGTCAGACTAGATAAAACATATTTAGGTAATAACAACTATGAACATAATTCCATTGAAAACAAAACTGTAGCAGGAACAGTGATACAGTCAACAAATAAAAAGTAAATGACCAAAAATCCACACCGTAGCAGCACTACTTCTTTTTCTGTGAAGCTGGCTTGAGAGGACATTGGATGCTGGGGACTGCAACTCTACGCCATTGAGGATAGGAGTGAAGCTCATCAGCTTCGAAACATCTCCTGAAGTGTATTGCATAGCACACCTGCCAGCTGTGGATTTCATAAACACTAGAGCATATCAGCTTAACAAATTTGATAATCCAAACATAACAAACGAAAGGAATACATGCTAAGCAAAAAAAAAAACAAAATACGGTACTGTACCATTTACCTCATTGAGCCTATATAAACTGCAACACATTTAAACGCCAGACTAACTTATATGAGCATTTAGTCAACCTGAATCTGAAACCCATTTTGCATCCGTAAAGAAGCAGGTGCTACGTTCTGATTTACAGTTGTCCGTTAATCAGTCAGGAAATTCAAGACAGCAAGCAGTGTGAGGATTGAAGCTGGTAACTTCCATATGCTATTCTAACTGCCGCCACGGACAAAGGTTCAAAAACATTGAAGTAGGCATCTATATCCCACAATATCTCTCTTTCCTTTCCTTTCTTTGTATACATCAATATATAAGGACCTTGAGTCCAGAAAGTGATATAGAGAAGTAGTTCAAGAGATTTATTAGGAAAAAAATGTTTAAAATAGCAAAAGTTAAGGTTCTCTTCTATAAAAATGCGAATTATTCTGGTGCATTATTAGACCAACAAGTAACCAAGTTGAAGCCTTCCAGCACTTACACATAACTACATTTCTTACCAACAATCAAAGGAGTGTCTGAAGAACCTAGTCTCAACAGTACATCGGAAAGGAAGGAATGTGGTCAAGAAAGAGGAACACTTTAATTTTCTTTCACAAACTACTTCTGTCCCCAAATTTTATTAGTCCATACCCAAAGGACACATCACAGTATCTCAGTTTTATATTTAACTCAAGAAAGAGTAGAAAGGGGGGAAGGGGGGTGGGGGGGGGAACTTCTCAAGATAAAGAAAGTAAAAGCATCACTACATCTTAATAAAGTTACTAAATGGCATGAGTGCTAAGGATATCAGGTGAATAAACATTACCCTCTTTTACATCCATGAGATACACATGCTCTCCACTATAACTAAGAAGAACCTCTTCTCCTGTTGGACTAAATGTAACATGAGTCAGATGCAAGCTTGGATGCCCCTGGAGAAAAGAAAAAAGCAATTGAAAAAAAAGCCACAGCTGTACTCTATAGTCTTAATTCAACTTTAAAGTAGCTCAAATCTTGCGGGATAGCTAACGTATGAAATACAGTCAAAACATGTGCCATAAGCAGCCAGGTTTAAGACAGACAGAGAGAAAGAAGAGAAAATGGAAGGGGGGATATAATTAAATGGATAAGAATTGACCAATGCGACCTTAACAAGGTTTATAATGTCCAAACCAAAACCCACTTTATCCACACATTGTAATAAACATAAAAAATACTCTCATCTAATTGCTTTTTGGCTTCATAGACGAACCTGAAGAACTCCAACTCAAAAAATTGTTTGCAGCAGATAATCACTTCTTTGTTTCTAATGTGTTTTATAACAAAATCATCTGATGTTCTCCCGGAATCTCCACATGAAACCTAAACATCGTGAATCAAAAAACCCTCCACAGAACCCCGAAATATCATCTGCCTAAAATCAACAACCAATGCACACAACAAGTCAATGTTTTCAAGGCAATACACTCTTGTAAAGAAGCTTAATTAGGAGAAGAAACAATAATATCAACTGAAATTTCTTAAAAGTATCCTAGAATACTTTCCATAGGGATAATATTGCAGCAGAAAGTGCAGGCATACTTAAAACAAGAGGTGACAGCATACTTTTATTCACTATTAGCAAATAATGATGCAGCAATCATGTAAGCACCAGGAAGTCACAGAACTCCTTAACTCACAGAATCAGAAAGATGCATTGGGCAGAAATAGTTAACACAAGGAGGTGGGGACATCCTTTTTCGGCAAGATGTCATTGGTGGCAGCATCCTTCTATCATATAAACGTGCAAATGCATCACTGCAAACATTCAGGAATCAAAGATCTGTTGGTACAAGAACTTGAGAAAAATTTTTAACGTATGCAAGTATTCACCAAAAATAAAGTACCTCCCACCAACAAGGAGCAAATGTGGCCTAGTGGAACTGATATCACAAGATTTTAGAGCAAGGGTTTGCGTAGGCGGATCAGACAATGATCTCTTGGCTCCACACCGCAAGTCAAGCTGCCATGTAAGTATCAAATCAAAACAACATTGATTTCATAGGAATTAAGCTGAAGAGACAGTTCAAACAGAGAAAAAGAGCCATTAGTTACCACAACCGAAAGTGTATTTTCGTATGAATATGGAAATATACCCAACCCAGCCAAACATAAGGGCAACTACAATTGGATGACAAACCCAACATTCCAAGTATCAAGGTGTGGGCACTGGGCCAACTAATCAAGGTCTCTCACTCACACTGGTTTCTGAGAAGATCCCTCTCGTATTGAAGGAAGTAAACACGAGGACTGCTGCAATGACTTGAACATATAGCAGCAGAAATTCATTAAGAGCCAAATTGGTTAGCAATAGCACTTTTTCATGTAAGGCTAATTAGCTTGGGTTACGATCAAGAGAAAAGACTTAAATAAGCACATAGTTTGAGCGGTCTTATAGGGGAAGGAAAATAGGTATGTCCTTTACCTGTATAGAAGACAACAGATACCATATTATTTCTTCAACCCTAAATTTCAACCCACAAGCAAGGAAAGCAAAGTTGTCTGCATAACTAAACAACAATTCCGCAAAGCCAATAGCATCAAACCAACGCCTCGCATACATATGGAATCCAAACTCTACCCCAAGCATGTTCTATGAACCAGAAAAATGACTAGATTCTTTCACTCAGATCACCAAGCTTTGCCACCACAGGCTGCAGTGAGATCCATTAAATGCCACTCAAGAAACTCATTTCTCAAGGAAGGCAATTGGAGATGTCATAATGTAGGAATGATAAAAGAAAAATGCAAAAACATCCAATTGTAAATGCTACTTACTAGAACATTGCGACATTCTTGACGAGAAGATCCAGCTGGAGGACAAGATGTGCCCTCTCGAAAGTCATGCTGCCTCAAAGTCCCATCTTCACTAGCACTCCATACCACATTGGGGTTTCCAACTTCAACCTGAAACCAAAAAAGGCTGGCAGCAGTTATTCGAAGCAAAAGAAAGCAACTGAATCTCAATATTCACCGCTATAAACAATCATACACCACCTAACTTTCTTTTCCCGTGTTCAGAACAGCATCAAACTCTCTTTAGGAGGATTTCAAACAAAAGAACTTACAGCTAATTTTTTCACTCTTCTTGTGTGACATTGATACAGTGCAGATGAAGGGACTACATTATGATCAACTCCACTCCCACTTAAGCGAGACAAATTAAATAACCGCACCTGCAAAAAGATCAGTAAGTGCAATTCACCAATCATTTCTGACCACACAAATAAGTCCACCATAAACATATGTACTGATTATGGAATTACTTCTGCATCTCCAGCTCCAGAGACTACAAGCTCATCAGAGGTTTCAGGTACAAACTTTGTACAGAATATGTTTGCAGAATGCCCAGTCTCAATAGAATGCAAAAGTTTCCGACTATAATAGCTCCAAATATTAATCTGCATGAAAACAGAGTATCAATAAGGGCACGACAACAAACAGATACATGAGAGAATTGGAGAAAGAGCAAAGAAAACGAGCTTCCTTAGATGATGAGACCATTTTCCCCCTCTTTAGAAGAAAGCTGGTGGGTCCATTAGCTAATTATCACTCTCCTCTAACTTATCTCATGTAAACGTTCAGTTCACAGTTTTAAGTTCAAAGATTAGGTCACCTGAGACATGAAATTCTCATTTTCCTCACCCTGGCTCAAATCCACCAAAGTTTACAGCTAAGAAAACAAGAACGAGGTGTCTCTCCCTAACATCCCATGCTACTCTGTAATATCAATCTATCTCAACTGACCTCTTGAATCTGCTAAACACATTTACACCTTTAATCAAACAAAAAAAGCTCAAGGAACTAGAAAGCATCATTCAAAAGGTAATGTAGAAATATAACTAAATCACCCTTATAAAAAATAAAAAAATAAAAGGCATTCTAAACAACATGTTACTCAAGCTACTTACTGGGAAAATGCATATAACTAAGGCAAAAAAGTTAGAAGGCCAATGGAGGACCATCCGAGCCAGAGCTTGTTCCTTATTCACGCATATATACACAAGTATGTCAGCGGGTGTATTCATGTTAAGTTACATCTCTCTCACTCAAAAAGGTTCCAAATGTATCCCCTTCCATGCTTAGAATGTGAATTAACACCAAGCCTGGTATTTGTTCCAGCCAAAAACAAAAAAAACAAAAATATGTCACAGAACCAAAATATGGAAAATTATACAAGGTCACAAGGAATCATAACTCCCCAGGAGAATGTATTGGAAACAAAAACAAAATGTTTGGAGAGTATAGTTAATCCCAGGTGGTCCAAAGTAACATCAGCTGCGAGAGCTTTTCTTTTCAACTGAATGAAACGATGACTAGTTCATGGACAAATATAGGGAGGAACTTGTTCCATCCATTTGTGGGTGTGAGTCCATTGATGACTAGAAAGCTAGGGAAGATGAGAAAGAGGAACGAGAGGTAGGGGAACACACACAAGCATGCACACATGCACAGGGAAACACACATACTGAGAAATTATAATCACTCTACTGAGCAAGTATCGGTACAACGATATGCATCGAAAACATACCATCACAATAAGAATTTTCAATGTGTAACTGTTACAGCACATGTATTACATAATGTAATTGGTAATTAGCGGAACTGCAAACTATAATCTCACATTGCCTTTCATTAACATCTGGTAAAAGACAAAAGATCAGCATTCTAGATGCTCCTTTTTTTTCTCTCTAGGACATTCTAGAGGCCCCTCAAACATCCCTACTATTTCTTTAACGCCACTCTGAGACCAATCTTTGCCATCTTTGGAGAGAATGTTCAAGTGTTCCAACAGATAACTAGACATTTCCATTGTCCAGTGATGCGACACCATAAAGAAATCCGTAATTACCAATCAGCTGTTTTCAATGCACCAAATCACACCTATTAACAAGACTACGCTTTCGTTAATAAAATTGAATGATGTGGCCAGAGGCACATGCTACCAGCCATAGCAACTGGCTGGAGATTATGAACATGGTTTATTAGAAGATGAATACTAAATAACTAGGAATAGTTAAAATGAATACTTAGGTGGCGTTTGTTCGCCAAAATTTCGGGGAATATTCCCAAAATTTTGGGAATCTTTTGGATATTGAGGTTTATTGGGGTTTGTGAAAATTTTGGAGTGTGTTTGTGTAGATGTTGGAAATTTTGGAGTGCATTTGGCTTGCTCGAAATTTTGATACCCCAAAATGTTGAGCAAACAAACGCCACCCAAATAACTAGGAATAATTTTAGAAACGGTCAACAAAAAGGAGAAAAAAAAGTAAGACCAGTCAGATTAGCAATGACACCTAAGCATCGCATACTTAAGATGTTCTCATGCATAAGAATTGCGTACTACTAATGTCAATCAAGATATGTCGGGCGAGCTGCAATGATGTCCAGTGAGTAATACAACATTATGTATTGTCTATAATTAGAGAGTACTTATGAATGTAAAAGCTTCATACCCTTGTGTCATCTGATCCAGATATCAAAAGCGAACCTTTGGAATTCCAAGCCACAGCATTAACACAACCTTGATGCCCCTGTATGTGTGGATGTGTGTGAGAGAGAGGAGAGGAGATAAATGCAACTATTTTAATATGTGCTAGGAACAAAAAGACAAAATACAAGATTAAACATAATAGTCACTAAAATTCTGTCTCTTTAACATCGGACACAATGTTGGTTGGTTATTGGCAATTGGCATATTGCTAATCCAGGATACTAGAAGTCATAAATTTCTAAATATCCAGAATAAGTCACAGAGCCAATGGTTTAACTATAGCGGTTGTGCTTGGGCGCGGTTGGGCTTGGGCATAATAAGATATTATTATTCTGATGCAACCTGATTTTGGTGTTTCAATAAATGTCTTCTTAGACAGCATCAAACTTTCACATTGTTTTGGCCCTTTTAGTACTTTTTTTTCATTGAAATAATGGAGTCCACAATGGCAAACTTTTTACTATCTACTGTATACTCAGCCTGAATCATAAACAAAATAAGAAAGTCAAGAGAACACCTCGATAGAGGACGAAGGAAAGCCATCAAAAGAGTCAGTACAAGCATGTATAAGGCTGCATAGACCGTGATTATTTCACCATTCAACAAAAGTAGTCCATGCTAAATTGGACACTAACCTCCATTACTCTTTCCAGGGAGAGCCTACGTATCAATGATGAGTGCATCTGTAACCTGTGATTAACATCCTATATAGACAGCAAACATTCTCTTAGATCAGCAATAACATGTAATTGCTTATTAAAAACCAACCATAAATCTATGTACGTAAGAACCAACCGCCCCAGATGGCAATGTGACACTAATCACTCGCTTGGTTGGACATTCATAAGACTAAATTTGTTCAGTTACGGAAAGATAGCAACTAGGAGAAAATACTATGAACGAAGGCATGAAATCCAGATATCCTTACACAGAGAAAAAGAGAAGTCAAGACATCCAATTCTTTAGGAGAAGTACTATGGATAAATTTAATTTTTTAATTTGCATTATCTTCCATCATCTTGTTTCAAATTTTTGCAAGAAACAAGTAGAATTCTTTAGGTATTACAATTGGGAGCCGATACTAATTCTCAATTACGACTGTACCCATACGACCAAATCACAGAAACAAAAAAAAATAAAAAATGTGTTTTGACACTATCACCAACTTCACATAACCCCAGCCTCTCATAAAAATGCAACTTCCTTCCAGAAGAGATTGCTTCTGACGGGTTCACCAAGCCTTAATAGTTAATATGATAAGTAACCTATCGTTCCAGCAATCCCTCCACATTGTGAGCACCACTTATCAACCAATTAAGAACCGGAACTATCCATGAGCACCACATAACTCAATCAAAATCTTTACTAACAGCCATTTCAGACATAAGCGCGATTTTCAAGGAAATTCAGTTGTTTCTCCAACCCCTTAGCACCTTAACCATCCAGTAGTTTTCAACAACAAGGATAATTCCCAGCGCAGTGGAAACTGGAACAGGGATTCGAACGCTAAATGCCAAAAACAAATTCAATCAACAAATAAGCAACGTCAACGGATATCCAATATATCATAGAAAAATGGGAAGTACTTGGCGAGCGTCGAAGCGACGGGTCTCGAGGAAGTCGTGGATGTTGCCATCGTGAAAACCAAACGACTCCATCAAAGGAACTCCGATAAACCCACACGAAAACCCTAACCCGATCGAGCCCCGACAACAGCTGTTATCAGCTCCTGGCCAAGTCGGTACCGATCCTACAATTGTAGGTATCTGTGTGTGTATTTTGTTTCGTACTTTTTTCTTTGCACATCTCCCTGTCTCTGCTGGCATCCGAATAGGGAAAGAGCCTTTATAGTTTATTACTCTCGAGTACTCGGAGGCAATGAGTTTACATATGCGTCCCTCGTGTGGTGGCTCTTTTCCAATTGAGTTCGCTACCGGCTACCCTACGGGAAACATCTGGCAGTGTCTAGGTGTGCTATTCTATGCTTGTAGATTACGGCCACGTACCTATCAATTGCAAAAAAACAGGGACATTATATCTTAAAATATATCCTTTTTCTAAATTAATTTTCAGTTCTTTTTAATTGTTTATATTTATTTTTAATACTTAGTTTTTTTACTGGAAACATAGATGATCTGATTTAAATTCACTCTCTATTACTTACATGATAGAGTCTATTGGAGAGATGAACGCTTAAAGGAGTATCTTAGTATAGCCGTAATATAACATCCATCCAATTTATAGCTTAAATTTATATGTTTGACTCTAATTATATTATATTAATCATTACACATTTATAACTTATTTTTAATGTGGGACATAATCTTTTTATATTTTATATTCAATAAAGTCGATATGACTCTTGTCAATCAATTTCAAAGAATCTATTAATTTGTTCGTCAAGTTAGAAATTGAGAGGCTCAAATCTTGACCTATTTGTGTCCGTGTTCATCCTTTGTTTTAGAGCGAAAAATATTAATTATGAAAGAAATGTGGGACTATACTAGCTAAAAGATTCTTCTATGTAGCTCGATATAAAAGTAACCAAATATTGTGCGCATTCAATTGGACCAATATTTCTAACCTGCCAAATTTATTATCCAAGACATTTATTTTTGCCTATATTTATCGTTATTATCGTTGAAGTTTAGATTCCAAAATACAAGTCCAAACTGCAGGCGTGGCATGAAGTGTTGGCCAAATCAGGACAACTGGAACTTGCCTTTTAAAGATTTAAATGTTGTCCACGTGCCCCTTCAAAACGAACTCTGATACCATTGCGATTTGCGCCCCCCGTGAGGTGTTTGAGTAGTTGAAAGAAAGTTGTGAAAAATGTCAAGTTCAAGAGGAAATATTTTGCATCTTTTTTTTCTTTGTTTTTGGGCCGGCGCGTTCCTTCTTCTGTGTACGCCGAAGTATTCCAATTGCCAATTGGGAGGTGGATTTTGAATTGCCCCAACAAGACTTTGGGTTTTTGGCAAAAACATTGATGGGCTTCCACTAAGGTCCCCCAGATTTCCTCCTCTTTTTTCAGTCCAGAGTTCGTAAGGACGCGCTACGCAAATTTAAGTGTTTAGAGACAATAAATAGCAAAAAAAAAACATTGTTTGGGGGCACCAAACTTTTTGCAAGCAACCAAAATTCTCTCGATTCTAAAATTTTTTTTGTAATCATAATTAACTCAAAATTTAGTAAAAAATAAATAATAACAATAATAAATTAAAATTATCTCTTAACATTATAATAAACATTAAAAAATTCACACAAATCTTTTATCTTTTTAATTTTTCACTCACCTACATAAATTTATATTTTTCATTACTTTTTTCTTAAAATTTAATAATACTCTAATTTCGTCAATTTTCACAACATTACCAAAATTCTCACAAAATTTTGATTTGTAAGCATGACCTTATGGATTCATCTAGAAAAAAATCCACAAATCATTTTATCATAAACTTGGAAATATGATAGGTTCATAACTCATATGGATTAAATAATTATTTTTAAGTCTTTTTTAAGGGAGAGTAAGCAGATTGAAAAAGTGTTTTTAATAGTAAAATTCACACTAGAAAAAAAAATATTCTCAACGAAATAAATTAAACAAAATTTTCGACCAAATAAAATCTTTAAAATACCTTAAAACCAACGTAGACGAATCTTCTTCTCGGTTGTCATTGAAGGATTCCTTAAAAAACTGTAAGTCATATAACTTGAGGTTTTTCAACAGTATGTAACTCGAGTTTATATAATTTATCTGCGCAATTGAAATTCAAGTAAAAACATCCCAAATCTGGACACTACAACGTGATTACATAGAGGCGCCACGACATTAATCGGAGGCAATATGCTGTCGGGGAAACCGCCATGGGAAAAGCATATAAAACGCAGAGAATCTATCTCTACCCACCGCTGACGGAACTAACGTGAGCGACTTCAGTCATGACCCCTCAAGACCCATATCAAAAATTGCCGCTCAATATAATAATAGAGATCTTAGAGCTATCCTCTTTAGCAAAATCGAATATTGCTTAGATTATCTAAAAATATCTAACCATCGAGGAACGTTCGTTTGTTCTTATCTCACGAGGGACAAAGCGTGTTTAGGGATTAGGAATCTTTGTGTCACGCGGAATATATTCCTGCCTCACCCGACCAACCCCCACCTAAAAACAAATACGAAGGGAGACACAAAAGGTCATAAAAAATCAAAAATCAAAATTAAGCTGTCCATCAATCAGTGCTTCCTTAGACTTAACAAAGACGAGTATAAGACACTCGCCCTCGAAAATTTCATAATAAAAACAATACTCGAGACTGTGATTATAGATTCGATTTATGTTATGATCAAACTGATGACTTAAATTGAAGGTTGTGAGTGGTGAATTTCTACATTAGTCTATTCGGAGTTTGTTTTTATCACTCTATGCAGACCCACCATGCAGAACTTCCCAACGGATAATCAAAATAAAATAAAATAAAAATGATTACTAAGACTTTATTTATCAGAAACCTCCTCGAGTTGATGCTCACACGTTTTGGCTCGGCCAGTAACGTCATAACAACTAACACTCTTTTCATGCGTAATTCATTTGCACAAATATTCAACTTTCTAGAAACATATTTTTGATATATTAAATAAATAGTGAAATTGGAGTCGGGAAAGGTATTTGAACACAGTACTTTGAGAAAATAGTAGACATACCACTGATACCAGTGCTCACTCTCTCTATTTTTTTTTTTTTTTCCCACTCACATTCATTACAGGGCTGTACGGACACGCGGATTCCAACAGCTACATGGTCATGGCCAAAAACCAGTTTTGGGCGGACTCTTTATTACATCGCTTACAGTGTTGCCCGAAGGCAAGAGTTTGCGTTCTTTCCTCAAAACCACTGTTTGGTTACCAAGAAAATACTATTGCCAAGAGAGAAGAAAAGAACATATTATTTTTGAAATACGAGTTTATAACGTAGCCGTAGTTGTACCTAATGTTACTAGATAGGAAAATAGCCGAGTTTTTGACATTTTGAAATCATCCAAGTTATACTAGCAAGTCAAAGGATTCAACAAACAATCCAAAACCATTTCCGTTTACCCGTAGAGATTACCTTAAAAAGATCTAATAAGGACACGGTAAAGACATGCATTTATCGAGAAAAAAGAAAAGAAGAAAACGGACACGGTAAAAGACAGTTTGGACACCAGACACCCGTGCTCCTGATTTTACATAAGCTTCCTCTCCCTAATAATGCAACACTCCGTGGTCCCCCTCACACGCCATCATCTCCACGAAGAAAGAAATTTTCACAAACACATCAAACAGCTATCACAAAACACATCGCTGTCTCATATCATAAACGCGTGCATGCGACGTAAGTACATATGCATAGAGACAACAAAAAGGACCAAACAAAGAAAATTACACCAAACCAAGTTATCATGCTCTCCTACCAACCAAACCACCACAAGATAGCAACTGCTGGCTGCTGCTGCCTAAATGAACCCATGATAGCTCCAAGCAAACACAGATCTCTGCCACAACCATAGCGCGGTATCATGAAAAAAGAAATCCAATCCCACAGAGAGTACTACATAAACGACGCTTTTGCATTCGAGGACGCGTGGAAATGGTGAATTTGTGGGCCCTCAAGCAAGTTGCATGGTGAAGTGGATACGGCTCTTGGCTGGTGCAAAATTTCTACATCAGGAAAAAGGTAACCCCACGAACTATTAAACATTACAACGACACAAAAAGAGAGAGCTAGTGAAAGTGTAAGTTGGGTCCCAAAACACCAAAGGGGGGCGTGCACGCTCCTGCTGGGTCCCGTCTGAAACAACCAGTCTTCTCATCCACACTCCACGCCCAGATGTATCACTTTCTCTGGACCCTAAGACAAGACTAATGATTCACCACTCTTTATTGAAAAATAATATACCGCACCTCTACCTCCCTCTAGAAACTAGAGAGAAATTTCTCCAAGCCAAAGCTGTGCTGATATTCCACTAGATCACTGTAAAAACACATGGGCTGCCCTCAAGCCTGCTCTCCACTATTGGAGAATTTTAACTTCGTTGGTGGGAACTCATACTACGCAAATGCACACCCCAACTCGCCCTTTAGAACTTCAAATAGACAAAGAACTGAGAACTCCAAAATCCTACTACTAACAATAACAGTAAGATACTGCGCAACTCAAAGAGAATCAAGTCCTAAAGCCTGGGCTTTGACCTTCAGGGACGTCAAGTAATGTATAGTTTTCTCAAGAACTCCAATTGAGTCCTTGCCTCTGACACCAGGGATTATGCTTTGCAGAACGTTCAGGGTTTCCCGAATTTTCTCCTTCTTGGTCCTCTTGTTGCTCGATAAGGAACCTATTTCTCCTGACCCCACATTGTTGCTATGGGCACAACTAGATTCTGCATCCTCCTCATAGTCGAAGGCAGGTTTCATAGAACTTGCAGTGTCCCTCAGTGCCGGTTCATCATCATACCCTCCATCAAACAGTTTCCGCTTTTTAGTTGGTCCAGCAGAACTAGCAACTGCTTCAGCATTTCCCTTAAACCAATCTTTCTTATCATGAGCTGTCATTGTACTAAAAGAATGACCAGTGCTAGCAACTTCACCATCTTCGGTATAATCACTTTCATCGTCTGAATATAGCAAGGCATTAAGTTCTTCAGTGTCTTCATGCATCTCACTCTGAACATCAGTCTCGGGATTTTCATTGAAGTTGTCTGTTACTATTGGTCCTGAGAGATAATTTGGATCACCTTTAATTCCAAGACCTTCCGCATCCAACTTAGAAGCAGCATTAAGTCTTGGACTCCAAGAAGTGAGACACTCGACAGGAGTCCCCATCTCAGGGCTAAAGATTAAAGTGGTTTGGTCCCTCGATTGATCGACAACAATGAACCTCTTCTGGGCACATTCAGGCCCTACATTGGGTGTGATAGCCGCCCTGCAGCTTTCATTTGGGTTCACAGGCAGTCTGCCTTCACCAATCGAGCAGTTCAGAGCAGGGGTAAAGGATTGCCGGAAACGAGGCAAAAAATAAAACCAACCCTGAGGTTCATTTGTTTCGCCTACCCGAGAATGAGGCAATCTAGAAGATGCATAAACTGGCAACGTCCCATTTGTTGAAGCCATATTGGTGCCAGGGTTTATATATGCAGAGATGGGATTTTCCTGCCCTATGTCAATGGGAGCACCCAAATGACTCCAATTGAGTGATTGCCAATTAAAATGCAGCTGAGGAACCCAGGTTCCACAGTCTCCTCCCATCCAACCAAAACAATCACCTAGATTTCAAGAAGCAAACATCCTTATGATTTTACAGCTCAGTGATATAATTAGAAAACACAACAAAAACCACGACTCACACAATGTAGGACGTACCAGAAGAATGCTTCAAGTACTACAAATAGCTGATTATTGTCTCTTTCTACCAGGAACAAGGAAACTAACTACAAACTCCAGTTTAACTTGAACGCGGAATGCAAAACTAGTCTACGTTACAGGCTTCAGCAAGTGACGGAAGTATTCAGCCTGGCAAACACACAAGAAATAGAATTAGTTTAAGACACATTAGCTCTCATATCCTACAAGGGGATCTTATCTTCTGAATTGACAAGACCCAAGAGAATATACACATTTGAAAGAAGCAATATGATTCATTCTTCCAATCAAATAATCTTTTACGAACCTGGCAGTCCTGCAGCGGTTGAAAACAAGCTATGATTCTAACAATAATCGTGGCACTCCCTGCAATCCCATTTTCGTGTTTCGTTGCCCGAAATCTTGTTTGACTCGCTGCTTGGCTTACCATAACTACTCTCTAACCCTTCACTATATGGAGCAAAAAGAAAACACAACTTTTCCAGACAGGAACTTCAAGGATAAAAAAACTTAAAACCAAAGAGATCAAGTCAACAGAAACGGCTATTCAGGGAGAGAAATTGGACTAAGCGAGTAGAACAACTAAGGGAATATCCACGGAGAGGAAGACGGTTCAGAACAAGGTCCAGTAATGTTCAGCTAATCTGGCGGACATAACAGGGGACAACAACCAAAAAGTTGGATCCCATGGGGAGAGAGAGAGACAGAGGTGAAAAGATGCCGAGAAATCTTCGGATTTTCTGAGTAAGATGAAGGAATTACAGAATCACCCTACAATAAAGGTTCAGTGAGATGACTTTGCGGAAAACATCAACAGAGAGACTCAGCCACCACCGCATGCTGTTCTAATCTTCTCCGAAAAAAAAGATCTCCACGCCTCTTTCTCTGTTCCAAGACCCTGCACCAGATTCCCAAAAATCAGACACAAATACGATAACGTCTACTTCAAGATCTTATCCTCTCTGTTTCTTGTAGCCGACGAAACAAAATATGTTTCTTTAACAACACATAGCAACACAGAAATATGTATGCTATTCTCTATGCGCTCAACAGTCAAAATTTAACTCGCGTTTCTCAGGAACCAATCTGAGGGAAACACATGAAACCCGACCGCGAAAAGTGGGCGTAAGGAAAAAGCAAGAGAAAATAAGTAAATGGGGAGCATTCCTAGAAAATTGACAGAAATCGTATCTCTTACACGACCAACTATAGAAAATATTTTTAGTTCCGAGTGCATGAGGAGACTCCAAAGAAAAACAAGGAGTAAAAAGAAAAGTCAGAAAGAGAACCAGCTAAGGAGAACAAAATCAAGCATAAACGGGAAGTTTAGACACAAACACAAAGGGGATGAATCAAACACGGGAAAACCAAAAAAACAAACAAACTAGAAACCGAATTTAGAGGAGCCGAAGGCACGAAAGAAGGATCAACACTAAAAATTCAAAGAAACTTTCAGTTAGATAATCCATCAAACATTGAGACCAGAATATCAGAGACGAACAGAGGAACAAACAACTTACGGTGAATAACCCAGTGAGAGTAGACACTGATTGCAGAGCAAGAAAATACAAAGTTCCAAAAGTTTCTGAACCTTCTTCAGATGCCTAAGACCCAGATCAAACACCCAGCACTTAAAATAGCGTTTCACAGAGAGAGAGAGAGAGAGAGTAAAGTCAAAGTCGAAGCACGGCGAGAGAGCACGGGGGAAGATAAGATCATAAAGAATCGAAAGTGACATATATATCCCTGTTTGGTTGGGGAATCACAAAAATAATAATAATAATTCTAACAATAATAGATCGAAATAAATAAATAAATATATAAACAAAAGAAAGCGAGTCTTGATACGTGCGCGCGAAGTGCACGCAAGGCATTAGTGTACAATCATGAAACACGGTAGATAAACTCTCTCTCTCTCTCTCTCTGGGAACTGGGAATGGGTGGTTCTATCATGACCTCTGGGTTCGTGGCGCGTGAGGCATGGAGTTAGGGTCAATTCTCAAAATGACTTCCATGTCCTCCTCCAGTTGTTGACCATGAGTTCCTGTCTGAACGAGACCACACGTTCTTGTTTTACGCCCCCGGTTCTATTCTACGGTCCAATCATCTTCCTCCTCTCCCGGGAATATTATCATGCCAATTACGTGGCGCCTATTCCCAAAAATAGCCCCATTCTTTTCTTCTAATGACGCTATTAGATAATCACTTCCTAAATTTCTTTTAAAAACTCCCCCCCAATAGATGACAAGTATAACCAAACGAGATTCGCCCGCTTTCATTTTCTTTTTTGACCATAATATATTATTATTTGGAAATAGGATTTAAATTCAATGACGTTGGGAATAGGCTTAATCTAATGCCGTTTGAATTTGAAGTCTGGCCGGATTGAAAATAACGTTGAGACACAAACTGCATGAATTTGTCCATCTTTTTGTTTTATATACTTATCCGAAAGAGTAAAAGTCTTATTATCCTATGTTCGTGTCCTTGTCAATTTTCCCCTGATGCAAAGGTTTTTTTTTTATAATTCTTTTTTGTTATTTTTATAATTCCCACTTAACCTTAATGTTCAAAAATATTCCTTCCTACGAAACATGTATTTAATTGTGATATTTCAGCGAGGGAGAATATCAAATTAGTCATGCGTGAAGTTTATTATTCGCATGTTGAAGTTGATGAACTAAACTAAATGAAGGAGCCACATCTTATTAGATTCTTACGTGAATTGTTTTTTCCTATAAATGCAACAGAAAAATTGGGATGTTTAGATTAGTCAAAAAATTGATGACTATTTGACTGATTTCACACTGTAAATATACACCATTTAATGTTTTTTTTTTAACAAGAAAAATATTATAGACACGATCAATCAATCATAGTGTTATATTTTAACATCCTTTTAGTTTTAACACTTATAGATCCCGTTTGTTTTCTCAATATTTTGGAGCACAGAAATTTCTAACAAAATAAATATATTTTAAAATTTTTAACTTTTACACATACATACTTCACTTTTCATAAATTCCAATAAATCTCAATAAAGTAAAGATTTTTAAAATTTCAAAAATATTCTTCAAAATTTTGACAAACAAACACCGGTTAATCTGACTAGACAAGCTATCAACCCATTTAACGAGAAAATTAATAATAATTTTTTTTTTCCACTGACTTGGGTACTTAGTGGCAAAAAGAAAAAGATGAAATAAAAGGAAGAGAAAAAATTGTATTTCCGAGATAGAAAAGGGATGGTATCCGATGCGTAAAATGAAGACCAATGATTTGTACCTTGACCGTTCAAACGACGAATTATATAGAAACTTGACTAGAGGGGGCCCACCGATCAGGGATGGGTACGAGTGATAGAGCATTAGAGCTCACACCCACTCTCGACCAAACCATCTTCATCTTACATGGATGCCTATAGGCTATAAGCCTATAACTATGTCAAGGGCTCGGAGAAGGGTAAAAGACCAAAAGGGACTGACCAATCCCGTGGCGTGGAGGACATTTGTGTGATATAAGAACGTGTTGTCTACGACATGAAACTAGCCCTCAGTAGTTTTGTGGCCCACACCGGAGGCAGGGTAATTGGGAGTGTCTGTGTCTGTGTTTGATTAGGGCACGTTCGCCTTGAGAAATTTTAAAAATTTTAAGAATAATATAAATATTTAAGTGATGTTTGAGTTTTATTAATATGTGTGTAAAAGTTGTTAAAGTTGTATTGATGTGTGTAAAAAAAGTAATGATGAGTTATACTGATATGTGTGTATGAATAATGTTAAGAGTACAAATTTAGAAAATTATATTTAAATTCTTGAATTTTTAGACAAACGAACATGCCCTAAGGACTTCATTATGCACAGTGTCAATCACGGGGTCACTTGGGTTTTCACTAATTAGCCTAATTATTTTGGTTGGCAATGGGAAAGATTATCATTGGGAATAATAGTTACTTTCTTTTTTTTTTTTTTCTTTTTTCTTTCGAGAATGTTGTAGGGACGGTATTGGACTCCAAAGACGACCGTAGATGCCCTCGCGGATGGGATTTGTTGTGACCTTTCAATTCATATAAAGGATTCTGAATGCCTCTTTTTCTCCGCTCTCTTTGAACTACCAGACCAAACACGATATATATTTTAAAAACCTGCAGAAAAAAACTTGAGGCAGGTAAGGCATAAGGGTTCCATCCACGGTCCACCCTAAGAATATATTAGCCAAAAGGAAGCCAAATGATTTTTATCACCTGAAAGCGATCTTAGGCGCAGGAAAGAAGATCCATGCCAGGCAATTATCTATGTACTCTGCAATTATTTAATTGATAGAGATAAGCATACTTTCATGCTCTGTTGTTTGGAGTGGAGGGAACAATCACCACGCCCAATCAACTCCCACGCTGCCCTCTCAATCCCTTTGGGTGGCACTAAAACACTCCCCCCATGTACGATTAGGTGTAAAGAGAAACAATAATATTCAAATATCTCTACTTCCGGGTGGAAGTGTGGCCGCGGGCTTGCTCATTCCACAACAATTTCTTCTTTTAAGCCTCTTCAAAAAAAAAGTTCCCACCAACACCATTCATCCTACCACACACGATTGGCAAGCCGCTCAATATCTCGTGATAGAGCTTCATATTTGCTTCACCCTTCCCCGGTAAAAGCGATGGAAATCCATCCCCTTTTTCTAATCAGCAACTCTTATTGTGATAATTGTAATTGTGTCGCTCTAGTGCATGAAGGATCCCCGCCAGACACTCCAATACGTCTTTCATCTTGTCCTCAAGTTGCACGATCCATTCTTGGGTCAATTGACTCCCTAAATAGATTCGCGAAGTTGGAACATTTTGAGCGCCACCTTTCCAGCTTCGTGTCTTCTCAAATCTCCCTTATTTGGCCTCACCCTCACGCCCACGTCTAGGTAATTGTCATGGGTTTGGCTTAAGTGGCCTATTAGACGATTCCTCCCCTAATAAAAAAGAAAAAAAAAAACGCAGAATGTTGCTCCATCCGGCTTCTGTTATTTAATCATTCTACTCGCTTTACTAATCAGATTTTAATTATATTTTCTAGAACTTTCTACGTCACGTTTGTCCAATGGTCCATTCGTATGCCCTGCGCGCAGAAGCCCATGGTGATTTTTTTTTTTTTTTTATCTAAAGCCTTCCAAGGTGACCTTACCTGATATATATTTATATATATATATACTACCTGAAGCTTGGAAGCTAACGGAGCGGAAAGCCAAAACTGGATGATTTCTACGTAACGCACGGGTAAACAACATTCACCATTGAAGCTGCGTCTTCGTCGCTTGGTGCTGGACCCTCCATTTTCAGTGGATGAGAATGATACGTAAATAGGTTGGAATTTTGTCCCCTTAACTCCTTGATGCTTATAGAACTGTACACAAATCGAGAGTACACAATTGTACAGAACCAGACAAAAGAAAAACTCTCAAGGAATAACATAAGTGAATTAAGCGTTGGAAGTTGGAACCAAAAATTAAATGAGATTTCTTTTCGGATTTCAAAAAATGTTATTCGATTGTTTTGAGGTACATTTCCTACCATATCTTCTTTCCCCACAAAACATATATATATATATATATTTTTTTTTTTTTAAAAAGGCTCTAACTTAGGAGAGAAAGAAGGAAATCACATCAAAGCTGATTGATACTAATTAATTAAGATGTGACACAATACCAAGGAGGCATCGATTGACTGTAAGTAGTTCAAGTTTTTCCTTTTGAAGTGGGCATTAACGTGTAATTGAGTTTGGTGGGGGAAGCGTGGGGCATAAGACCATGGAGCCATTTGGTTGTGGATTCTCCAACAAAAACATCCACGCTTGGAAAGCAGAAAAACAATACCCTCTCCACGAGGCCGCACTCAACGATCATATGTTTTGCTTTTTCAACCGAAAAAAAGGACAAGAATAAACCCGCACCCAATAGAGAGAGCAAAAGGAGGGGGAGGAATCCATGTCCCTTCCTCGAATATTATAGTATGCTTGAATGTCATGACCCACTTTTTTAGACTTTTATTCCACTTACATTTATGCGCATATATATGTTTTTTTTATTATCAAAAGAAAAAGGTCCAGTGGAAAGTGTCAACCCTCGCGTATATATGCTTCTTTAATGGGCTGTTTGGGTGTTATTTAGTTGTTTAAAAGATTAAACCATTCATAGAGTACTCTGGTCAGTTTTGAAACTTCAATCACCAAACACGTGTGATGGGGGGGCATGCTTGTGAATTCCATGACTAGATAACCATGATTATCAATTTTACATAAGCTTTTGGTCCTTCTTATGCGTGACAATTTTCCTTTTCTTTTCCTTCTTTTTATTAGGAAATATATATATGACTTGATTAAAACATGACAACATTACCTCGAAGTAGTAGAAGAGACGCGACATCATTCAGACGATCAGTTACGGCACAATATATGTCCCTTAGATGGGAAGAAAGCATAAAACCTTCACATCATAGTCCTATGGATATTGTGATAATTAAACTTTTCCCTCCCGCGCTTTCTTTCCACTTTCCATCTTGAGTGCAGCATTGAAAATATTCCTCTTTTATGACAGAATAATGTGGTTTTTGACACGAAGCGGTACTTATAGAAAACCGGTGGTGTTAATCATGTCGGACCAAGATATATAGTTGGATACGATCACGCTTAGCACCCATTTGATCACTTGTTAGCTGGTCAGTCAAACTCAAAATATTTGATAAAATCGACTCTGCACCCATTATGCGCAGCACTAGCTAGCAGGCTTGACAACAACAAATAGTAGTCGAGTATTCACATTGTTTCCTCTCTATTGCAGAAACCACTGCTATTTGGTATTTGTTGTTCTTCGATAAGAAAATAAAAGAAAAAACTCCAGGTTTTGCCTCCAAATTATGATGTCAATATCAGTTTTAGAGTCTGAACAACAAATTTCGTCGCAATGTAACTTCAAATTACTATAATTTATCAATTTGCATCATTTAATTAGATATTAAGATTAGAATGAGCAAAAAAGAGGACTATGGGGTATAATCTCGGTAGTCAAATCATATTAGAGGTCACATACCGGTGAAAAATAGAAAAAACCTCACTTTACGCCTTCCGAATATAGTGTTAATGTCATTTAAAAGTCTAAATTATCAATTTCATTATATTGCACTTTCAAACTACTAAAATTTATTAATTTTCATAATTTAATCAAAATTTAGGCTATGAAGTATAATTTTGATAGTCGGATTTTATCATAAAGCACATATTAATAAATATTGATATCGAGAACACAATGTGACAAAATTAATAATTATAATCCCAAAATAATTATTAATAACGAAAGAAGTTTCCCTTAAAAAAAAATAATACTATGTACTTGTCCCAATGAAAAGGAAATGAGAAGGAGTCGTCATTCATGGAGACTATATATGTTGACATTATGGGCATGTACTTATTTGTGCATTGATCCACTTATTTATTTCTTGGTGTATTTCACTTTCCCTACTAGCCTCATGCAACATGATTAATTTTATGGAGTGTGGAAGCTACGTCGAAGCTTTTAATGTAAGAGTGCTTAATCAATCATGGAGAATTGTAGTGGAGAAGAAATCATGTTAGTGTACTAATTAATTAGCGAAGATTAGGGAGCTTTGGTCATGAGTTGCTTGCTCCGTGTGTCCATTTCCAAGTAATAATAAGAGCCTCACCAAATACACGAAGGTGCTCCATGCTTCTACATTAATTATTAATCAAAGCCTGAAAAAGGGGAGCTATTTGCTCAATTGTGCTTAACAAACCCAAAGTTTAGGGCTTTCAATTATTTAGTTCCTTTGAACTTTGGGTTCTGCTTTTACTTTTAACTTGCATATGGATCAGTCAAAATTATCCACCCATAACAGTAATGTAATTATCATACCGACTTTTATTTTTATTTTTATTTTTCCTGTTAAGAAAAAAAGAAGAAGAAACGGAAACAATAATAGAGATAGAATGAAATATGCATTTAGTGATATTATATTCTATTCTTAACTTTAGAGCCGCATTGGATAGAATACATATGCCTATATTTATAGGCTAGATGAGGAATCTTCAATTTGAATTTAATTTTTAAAATAAATCTATATTTAATTAAAAATCTATTATTATAATGTTTATTGGAATAAAATCTCTAATTATTCAAAATAATTAAAAGTTTATAACATACGATGTATCAGCCACACATTAATAAAATATTAAAATAATATCTTACATTTTCCTTCCAACGTGCTATCACGTGAACTTAAAGAGAACTACGTAGTAATCTCCATTTCCACATAATATGTACCCAAAAAAAAAAAAAACTTACTGGTGCATCTGGGAAAGACGTGCAGCGAAAACTGTATTGCTTATTTAAATTTGGTAAAAATAAATTTTTGTTCGTGGGATTTGTTTTAGATTATATTTATGTGGTTCGAATTCATAAACCTTTTATTTAATCCGTAAACTATCTAGAAGCTAGAACTGTTGTTCTTATTCATGCGGAAGACGAAAGATTGAAGCGATATGTAGTTATATTTTATTCAATCACATGATTTAAAGACTTTTTAATAATTATTTCCGTACACAAGAGAAATTGAACCTAGACCGGATTTCAATGGCCAACAAATCATCTCAATTTTAAATCAATAAAAAAAATTGTGTGCAAGTAAAAGCTCGAGAATTTTCTAAGAAGCTAACGCCCCCAGAAGTGAAGGGTTAATGTTTTGGAAGCATGTTCTAAGCAGTCGTTTTTGTGGAAAAACAAGTACAATGATTCTTGCAGGAAATTATAATAATGTATTAAGTTATTCGTGTGTGGCACCGGCTGGTCTTCCTCTTCATTTTCAATTTATTTATTTTTTCACTCGACAATTCTGGCACGGCTGGTCACTATACGACACTTGAACTAAACCTATTTACAAAACTCGAGAATAAAAGTTTAAGCTATAAATATTGACTTAGATCTTCATTTTCTCTTATTTTATTTAGCTTCCAAATTAACTGTATCACTAGGCCTAAGTTGCTACTTGCTAGCACCAGCCAAAAGCCACCATTAGACCGCTCTTTACTCCATAAATGTCTTGGACTCGAACTTCCAAGTTTTTATTAAAATTTTTTAAAATATACAAGAAAAAAATAATCATAAATTCATCTTCTGAAAGTTGAACTTGTTTAACAGGACGATTTGTCTTTTCGTTAATGTTTACCTGAGTTCACTCGACGAGATGTTCGACATTTGAACAGGGCTATAACAGTAATCTCAAACCCCAAATATGAGATCCTACGACCTGGAATTTAAATTGTAGGTTTTTTTTTTTTGAAAGTAGTAGATAAATAATCAAAAGTATTTTCCGGACTACCCGAGATTAGTAAAATAGGGTGAGCTAAAACGGGAAAGACATTTCGGGCTTACCGGAGATTAAAAAAATAAACTCTATTTAAAAAAGGAAACAAAATCTTGCAATCCCGACCACCAAATCTCCGGTACAGTGAGGAGCGGCAGACTTTTGGAGAAAAGCTCTTCACGCGGCTCGTGACTTTAAATTAACACGCCGTTTTAAACTAACCGTGCGATCTCCCCCAAATATATATTGGAAGAAAAGCCTCGTGGCCGTTGGATCTCAGGCGTTGAAGATTGGACTTGTCGGGAGCAAATTGGGATAAATTAAAGAAATAGAAAGATACGGCCAAAGAAAAGAGGAAAAAAGAAGAAGAAGTAATAGAGGAGAGAGTGGATTCACACGTGGCGGGAATCTAAAAGGTCACGCCTCGATAAAAAGTCCTGGGTAGAGATAAAAGATGCAACAAATGATGAGCGTGAAAAGAGGGGGAGAGAGAGAGAGAGAGAAAGAGATGTGCTATGTGCACCGCATCACCGTAGGGATCTAGAGGCGCATGCATTCGTGCACGCTTTGGCTCGTGGATCCAGAAGAGAGAGAGGGAGAGAGAGAGTTTTTTTTAGTCAAACTATAGTTAAATCATAAATGGGCTCCCATGCACGCGAAGAGGAGGCTCTGCGGACCTGTGAAGAGGCGTACGGTACACAGGCAGCTGGCTCTTAAATGGTTTACAGGGGGATAGAGATGGGTGGGAGCGTGGAGTCACAGATGAATGACGTGTGTCAGGGTGACAGATTGTGAGTGCGGTGGGGTCCCCGTGGGTCAGCGGCTATTCAGGACGCGTAGCCGCCAGTGGCGTGCTTTTCTTTGGCGTGTTTTAAACTTGCTTTTTGCATACTTTGCGCGGTGATTTTCTTTTTTTTTGGGGGTTAGTGCTTGGGCTTCCGCGTGTTTTGCATTCGGGCCCTGATGTAATTTTCACAATCTTCCTGGACCATGACTTCACGTCAGGCCAGGTTCGTTTTTACGTTTTTTTTTAGAATTATGATGAAATTGTAAATATTTAAGTGATGTTAAAGTTGTATAAAAATATTTGTAGAAATTATTAAAAGAGATTAGTGTGTGTAAAAAAGTAATAAAGTGTTGTATAAAAATACGTGTATGTTATGATGTTTGGATTGTAAAAATAAAAGTAGGATTCAAATCCTACAAAAATGATGAAAATGAACATGTCCCAGGTCTCTTTCAATTAGAGGTAAAAAAAATTGAAAATTTTTTTTATACCAATAAGTATTTATTTTCTACAAAAAAAAAGTATTTATTTTCTACATTCATTTTGTTTCAAATTACTTGTTATATTATAGCAAATCTAAGGATTAATTTTTTTTTTCTTTTAAAAACTTCCACGTAATGGTGAATTGTTGACAATTTTGCAGCTAATCCATCCTCTTTTTTTTTCTAAGCTAATCCATCCTCTTTTAATGGTTAGTAGATCTCCTTAGACTTTCCAAATTCCAATGGGTATCCACATTTGACATGTCACGTGCATGTTAAGCACGAACATCAATATATGAACTCAAAAATAAAATTAACTTCCGTACACCTACCCAACATTGGAAACACTAATTCCTCCCTAATTCTACGCATCGCTCACGAGCCCATTGCACATCTTCAGATGTTGCTATCGCAATTATGTCGCCTTTAATCGTTTTTCTCAATTCACACCCACAAGTCACCACCCTCGTCTTAAATTATTTTAAAAGAGTCCCTTTCAAAATAAATAAAAGCGTCTAAATATTGGTGAAATTGTGGACTTCAACACCTTTTGGAAGCACACTCATTTGACAAAAATTAGTAGTTGGTTAGGTCCAGTAATCACGCTGGATAATCGTGCTCTACTGGTCTAACCCACCATATATTACCGTGAACTTCATAAAAAAATTTCGTCCCTACAATAAAAAAAGAAAAAAAACTCAATTTCCTACGGCGACCCTAACGAGCCTAGCAGAGCAGGTCATGCACGTTTCAACGTAGAAGCTATAACTGGGATTGTGCGATGCTGACTTGGCCACGGTGCCGATAGGCCGTCTAATATCTTGGATTGTGCGATCCGCTGTACTGTAGCGATAAAATAAGGAGTAGATGAGGCAAAATTGGAAAAAGAAATAACGAGGGAGGCGAAAGAGCAGTAGAATTGTATTGTGTGGTGGGCTGGTGGCAAAGGCTAAGGACACGAGTTAATTGAAGATAAAGTCGTAGCCTGTAGTAGGAGGAACTTTTTTAAGCTTTATTGCGCGTGGACCTGTCCACTTCTGAAGTACCTGAAGTACCACTGCCCATGTACCACACTGTTGCCCATGATGGACTCGCCTAACGGGTCCTATCCTCAATATCTTTATTACGACCATATGGAAATGATTCAGTCAATTCAAAATTATTAAGACCCAAAAGCTCATCTGCTAGCGGTTTGTAATACAACGCCGACGTTTTGTCCATTTGCATATTGGGCTTTAGGTCCAATTACAAGGGCACTGAGAAGTGAGAACGTTGTGTGCTGGGCTTCGTCGCTGAATACGTATGTGGTTAAAGAGGCTTTAACGCCTGGGTCCAGTTGTTTTGGAAATAACCCCCTGGCTGGGCACGGCCTCTGGTTGGGACAGGACACTGAGGATTGCAAATACCGCAAGGCAAGCAAACCAAACTCGGTGCGATACCAATACAAAAAGAAACGCATTTTAAAAAAATTTCCGTACATGGCTATCAACAGATCAGAGTTCAGCAAAGGGAAGAGAAAACAAAAGACACAGTGGCTGCTAGTTCTGCAGCGTAGAGGCCCAAATTTATGATGGGCCTGACATCTCGGCCTAAGTCTTTTGGTCTAAAGACAAACTCACGCGTTCTTACGGTCATCAGTAGTTAGATTTATTGTCCTAAAAATCCCTGTGGGTCCTGGAACGAAAGATGAAAAAATTGCCCAAAAAGAAAATGGGCCCTAATTGCTCCCAGTAACTACCAATGACAACAGGCCCGCCCAGTGGCCGCAAAAATGGGCCGTAAATTGCCCTTTCAATTGGCTTCGAATTCGGAAGAAACGCAAGGGATCCAACGGTAAATAACCAGCACGCCACCGCCATTCCTTATGAATCACTCTCTCCCGCTTCATATAGAAACTCACTTCCAGTTCCCGCTCAAGCTCCACTGATGGGATTCCATATGCCACTACAAAGCCGTAGGTGGCTATCTTCTCCTAACCTATCAGATCAATGGAGGTAAATTAGGTTTTGATAGAATACTCTTATTTGGATGAGTCTTACCCTACGTGCAATGGCATGATGATTTCCACCCAGCATTTTAAGTCAGTGTTCTGTAATTTTCAATTTCCTCATTCGTTGTCCGGATCGCACGTTGTTTCTTTTTATGATCTCCAAATTCAATTGATTTTTTGTTGTTTGGATTATTTACGCGATTGACATTAGATAATGATCCGGAAAGCAGAATTTGCAGTTGTTTATGTTGTTCTACCCGTTTAAGTTGCCAAACTTGTGCTTTTAGACACATTGCTTCGTTTCTCCTTCTAATTGCTCGGAACTGGATCATCGGGAGATAAAACTTTTGGTATAACGATGTGGCGCATCTTTCATTGCAAGATTATGATATGAAGTCTCTTGAATTATTTCCTTCCTTCAAATTTAATTCCGTTGTTTGATTCTAAATACTTGCTAGTCTCTATACTGTAAATATTCATTCGTTATTATATAATCAAGTACTGTGGCGACTCGCTTAGATCATCATTGGAAACGGTTGGCGTGCCCATAGTTTTGGTGTTTGCTGCATAATGTCCATCCCGGTTGGCGTGTTAGTTTTTACTGGCACTGTTGCCCTGATTTGTCTATTAGCGTCACAATACATATGTATGACACGCCAAGAAAATATTTCGTTTATTTTCACCTTTTAAACATAAGTGAAGCTAGATAAGTCAATCTTGCTTGCATTGGAGAAACTGCATGAAGAACATGAGCATGTCGTAACGTGTTAGTGACTTGCGAAAAAGAATGGTGGCTTGAAAATGTTATCCTGTCAAAAGTTTTCAGCCACTTTGTAATAGGAGTTGCTGCAGAATACAAGTGAATACTTGTAACGCTGGTATTCACTTGGATTCTGCAAGACAACGGTCAGTTGCTAGTTAAAGGACTAGTCAGATAGAAAGTGTAGGGAAATATGATCCTATCACATCAAACTTATATTACTAGTCCTTTAACTAGCAACTGACTGTTGTCTTGCAGAATACAACTGAATACCATCGTTACCAATGTTACATCATTTATACCAGTCCACTCCTGAGTTGAGACCTTATCAAAGGTATCTCATGCTCCTTCACTATTACTTGCTTCAATCAGTAAAGTCTCCAAACTTTTGTTGGTCAGCCATAGTTTCTAGACAGTGTGATTCTGTTTTTTGTTTTTATAATGAAAGCATTAAAAAAAAAAGTTATCATAGCCGAAGCTTCGGCAGGAGGCAATATAATGGGACGATATTTACTCCTGTAGTTCGGAGAGCAGATGAGCGTCTGATTAGAAGGTAGACTGCAACATGGTATGATACTGGAATATTCCCAACAACAATGGTTATCTTGTTATATGCATGCTTGAAATACTTCCTGTCTGCTAGGAAATGATTTTGATGCAATAACTGTATCCCAATCTTGGCATATTGGCATTTTTTGTTTGGCCCTAAAATGATTGGATTCCAAAGGAAGTGAATAAATCAGTATCTTAAGCACGGTTCGCATGGATGCCATTTACGTCCTACTGAAGGAACGTAAATTGGTTTGATTTAGAAGTTTTGGTGCATTTTTCCACATTGTTGGTTTGGGGATGTTTATTACAAAAAATGTTATTGTGATCTGACAAATATCATCCTTTATAGCGCCCCTAGTACTCCCGGCAACTTCGTTATTTGTAATGTGGACAAGATGATATTTTGGCTTTTGTATATCAGGGTCCTATTTATCAGTGCTCAAAACTTTTTGAGTACACTGATAAAAGGTGGTGCCAACTACAATCTTTTAACTACTGGGCTACCATAACTTTTGGTGTCAATATGGCGTTGATATTCCTTTTGACAGCAGAACCCATCATAGATGCTCTTACGGTCTTATTTCATTTGATATTTTTTTACACGCTTCTCACCCAATATAATGTGCTAGACTTTTAGAAGAGTGCTGTTGAAATCGCTTTCATTGTCTCGAGAATAGAGAACTTCGAATCTGGGAGTTTTTTTTTTCTCCCTAAGACCTTCCAAGAGAGTGAACTTTACATCTAAACCTTGAAGTTACGTTTAGTTGATGGGTTTTCAGCTGATAAATTGTTCGCTCTTGTCTTTCTGGAGTTGGTAATTCCTTTCGTAGTTCTTGGTATGATTCTCTCTTCAAATGGGTACAACATAAAGAAATTTGATCGCTCTGGAGGAAAATTCACTAGGTAAGCACCTTTACAGCAATATGCTACGATTCCAAAGTTAGGGCATTCTAATTTACGCACATGGCCAACTATCTCATCTTCCCAGTCTTGGCGCAAGATTAAGAAATGACGGGCAGCATTTTTCAGAAACAGTCCATTCTATACTCGATGTTCTTGGGCAGTTGAGTTTCTTTTATTTCACCCTTCACCCTCACTAGCCACGTCGGGCTGGGTTTCCACGAGGAATATATTTGATAATTCTTTATTAAGAATTCCAGTAGCCAGTGAACACGAAAACTTGTGATAAATCAATGTCAGTCATCGAATATCGCCAACTTAATACAGCTTGGTAAAATGGAGTAAGTGACCAAGTACATGGGTTGGAGGAACTTTCGGCTGGTAATTCATCACGGAACTGAGCTTAGTGTCTTAATATTCTGCTATATATATCCAGTAAAATGCCTTTGGACTCTTTCGCTGATGAATCATTATAGTACCTTATATGTTTGGTCGTTTTATGAATTAGTATCTTTCATGTTCAAACTGACATTCAGAACTTGGAAGTTAGGGAATGTGCAATTTACAGTTTCAAGACTCTTGTCTTCTGTTTTATTTATTTGTCCATCTTTCGTACACTCACTGTAATGCTGCTCTGATCCGATTTAAAGGTCTGTTCGGAGAATATGTAAGTGTGTCCATACTTAGTTGTAACTGATGTCAGTTGATAGTATCATTGCTCATGTACCCACTAATCGAGGTTTAGGAACATAAACATCTCGTTGGACCAGTGCGGGGACCGTTCAACCCCCTCAGAAAAGAATGATCAGAAATTACATTCTTAAAATAATCCTATGAATAAGATTATGGTTTATGTATGCTTTACAGTTCCTGCTTTAAATGCCTTTTTAGGAACATATATAGAGTAAAAACTTAATAAAGCATTATTGCAGTATAATATTTATCAGTAATTTGGCCCATAATGATTCTTGTCTGGCTTGTCTTCTATGGTTGTCTGGGCACAGATTTTCTGCTAGTAATTACCAAACTTGAAGAACTTCATAACGTAATCAATCTAGAATGGAAAGTCTGGCTGTTTTCAATGATTATGGCCTATGGCATAGACGCCAGAGCCGAATAGGTCGATGGGAATGTATAGCTGTGTACACAGAGTCCATTAGCCTCATGATATGGATCCACTCGGCGCCCATTAATGACTTTCTTTCTTTTCCCCAGCTGGTCAGACATTAATTGGTTCACATACGGACGAAAATTGATATGCTTTTAATACTCAAACTTAAATACTGTTAGATGCTCGATATTCATAGCTAGAACCTATTCGTACCCTACTTATACTTCTCTGCATCCCGCCTTTAAGAGATTACGGAATCATGTCTGAAAGTTGGTCAGGCCCTTTTATACTTGGGCATGGAATGCCTCTGATTTCTTACAAGTTGGATGGAAGATACTTTAGTTTATTTATAATTTACAGATCATTGCTACCTCTGAGAGATCAGTGACAGACCTGTTTTGTAGTTGCTTTAAAATATTGCTATATCACCTTGTCCTATATGATAAATTAAAGGCCGTAGAAGCAACAGTACTACTTTGCGTAGCCCGCAATGAGCAGGATAAACAAAGCACCCTTACTTAATGCTCCCACTTCAATTGCATAGTTTTTTTAAGGGGTTGTTAGGCATGCATTATTATATCGGCATTCGCAGAGTTTTCATATGCGACGCAACCAGTAATGTGGCCCATACAGCAAACCCACACTCAAACCAGACATGGTCAAAGGAAGAGCTGCTGACATGGCTCTGAAAAAAGTAGGTGATTAATTCAGTACTGGTTGGTAGATTACACAGACACAGAAAATGATAAACAAACGTAAGTCTTTTTAAATTAAACAATTCTCACAAATAGATATAATAGTTTAGGACCGTTTATGGCCAACCAATGGAAACTCCAAATCTCCACAAACTGTATCTCTCAAACACAACAAATATATATATTTTTTTTTTCTCTTTTCCCTATCCTTCTCTTGCTATCTACCTCGTCTCTAGCCGTTAAGAGGTCTAATAATTAACAGCTGGTGACTGTTCTTCATGCTAAGCGCATGAAGTATTCTGATCCCATTCCTCATCCTCCATCCTCTACCCATGACTCAACTTCTTCAAGTCTTCCTATAATCCCAGTTTTTCTTCCACTTTCCTTTTCCCTTTCAGCCCTCTGTCTATTTGCATTCTTTTTTCGGTATGCTTTCAGGTGGCACCTTCATAAAGAAACCAGAGTTCCTATGTAAACACAATCACACGTTATGTTCAGGGTACCACATATGAAAACTACCATATTCCATGACTTCATAACTCCACTTCAAAGGTCCCGTTTAACTTCCTCCTTTTAGCATCCGGGCTATTTTCTGAAGAATTTGGACATGAACCAACTGTAACCTCATCACTTTTATAGCTCAAGCATGCAGCATCCAACACCCCAATTGGGCTCTGGGGTACAGAGGGGGTTGAAGCAGTGTTATCCTTGACAGACCCCTTAATCAACAACAAATCATGGATCATGTTCACGCATTTAAGCACTCTCTCCTGCAACATGAATAAGTACATAGGTAATGAATATAAATCTTCTCAGTAAGATGAAATTTGCCTAAGAATGATTACAGCAAAATAAAAGTCATCATATGAACATCCCCTTTTGGTTTGACTATATACCTTTTGTACATGTTGAATAAGAAAAGAAGTTGCTGTCTCAGTGTCTAGTGTTTGGTTTTCTCCTGCTACAGCTATTGCCACTGCTGCTGCAACTTCTGAAGGCCTAAACTCGAGGAAATCAATCCCTGCATTGAATTCCCACCCACTAAATGATCAAAACCCTTCATCATGTCTTTATATCATAATTGTCACCACTGCAAAATGTTATAGCATTACATCCCGTGCGCCTCACCTTTTATTGTGCATAATATGAGTTGGATTGATCTCGAGATTGATGTTCTAATTGGGGTTTGTTCGCCATTGATCTTGCAAAGGAAGTAGTCTATGAATGAGAAAGGGGTAACTGCTTGCATTCTCCACCGCAAGGTACTCAAAACCAGAAGTTCCATCCTTTGAATTGTTCTGGCTTCAAACACGTATTTTGCTTCACCCACCTGTCATAAGGATTATGATCATCAGAACACAGATGAAAAAGAAAAAACTGAACAGCAACGCAGAGATGGTAAGAAAGATCGACTGTAACCTGCAAATCTAGAGACAGAGGAACATCAGTCTCTTCCACTTTGGCTGCAAGAGATAAACATGACACAGCCAACAATTGTATTGTCCACGGTTTGGTCTTCTGCAAATGTGCATGCAGAATTTATGCAGTCAGAAATGGACTTCAGAACAGGCTGTATCAAAGGTTTCGATCGAAAGGTCCAAAAGAATAGCTTGTTTGTTTCTCAACTTACAGGTAATTCATAGGCAGAAAGGAAGCGATCCAAGTAGTTTATAGCTAAATATGCACAGAGTGGTCCAAAACTGAAATGAGCATGAACCTGAAACAGCAGTACACAAGCATTAGCCTCGATCTTCAACTAATGCCAATCCAAACAAATCAACAGACAGTTCTACAGCGGCTGCTAAACAATGGAAGGGAAGCAAAGCAAAACAGAGGCATGCAAAAGTAAGAAACCCAAACATGCGACGCTACCGATGACCCATACAACTCCACCCTGTGTTTGGCAATTTGGAGGAATTCCGACGCCGGACAACCAAAACGGGATTTATCCAACCCACTCAAAAGTTTCGGCTCGGCTAAAATCCCAAAAAAAAAAAAAAAAAAAAAAAAAAAAGAAGGAGAATGTGAATACTGTTAATATCGTAAAGGGAACAATTTGTCTGCAGTACCCAGCTCAAAGGTAAACCTTGTGAACGAAAAGGCAAAAGATGGGAAACACAGAATACCCAAGCCAGAAAGCTCATGGACGTATAGACTATTCATTCACATATCAAACAGGCAAGAAGATATCGAGTCCGAAACGCTAGGAACACATGAAAATGAGCCATAACCCCACCTTTACGATCCACTCAACTGTCTGTCTTCTAGCACCCAAGTCCAAATCCCCGGTTCGCAGTCTCTTCAAGTAATCAGCAGCAGGCAAGTGCTGGGATTCCTTTTCAACCATCGAAGCCAAACACTCGTCACTCTGCGAGGGCAGCGCATCGCCACCACCAAAGCCTAGGTCTTGGTGATGGTTTCGATGATCCCGGTGACGCCACGTGACCTCAAACTCCTCCTCCACAGCCCCGTAATCGTTATCATCGAAAATGCTGTTGTCTTCGGCACAAAGAAGGCTTGACACTGCACTGTCAAAACTGGGTGCCATTTTCAAGGCCAAATAAAGCTGTCTCCCTCTGTCTCTCTTCCTAAACAACAGGTTTCAGCAAATGCTTTTTGGAAGCAAAAGCTTTGGTGTTTTGAGCACGGAGTGATTACAGATATTGTAGAGACAGACGCATAGATTTTTATTCGAAGACTATTGAAAGAACAGGTGATGATTTAAGGAAATAATACAGAAACCGCTATGGAATGAAGCAGCCTGTATATTCTCGTCTACCTCTCACTCTCTCGGCCCCCCCTATCTCCCTCTCAATGTTGGGGCTGAAAAGACAAGTGCTTGGGAGGGCTTACGAAGGATATGAGTGCCTCTTTGTAGGGGAGAGAGAGAGAGAGAGGTGGGAGAATGAGAAGGGCTTTAGCGTGGGAAATATACACAACGATAAGGGCAGAGAGAGAGTGTATCTTGTCTGGCAGATGTTGAGGCACCAATGAAACCAATAGGTGTGCTCTCGAAAACTATAAAGATCAACAAAATTATCAAATGCCAAATATTTAATTTCGGATTTTTAAGCGGCGAAAATAAAGATGATTAATAAGTGCTTTCAGCCGCTGTGCTTTATCGTGTTTTACTTCCCAAAGTATTTACATGCTTCAGCTTCAATTTGTCTGCCCTAAAAGCCTCGAGAGTAACATGCATTGATCTGCCAATCTGTCAAGAAAACAAAGAAAAGGAAATCACTGTAAATCTTTTTAGATTTGGCATAAAGCGTTTTGTTGAGTTCCTGCAAGCCAAATACAAGTTTTGACCATAAGGAAATATGGTAATGTGACATGTTTCAAGGAATTTATTAAATGATTCCTCCGTTCTCTGTTTTTAGAGCACTTCGAGAGGGAGAGAAAAATTGACATGTTTGACCTAGTAATATCATGGGGACTGTAAGGTTAAAAGCGGAATATGGACAGTGAGGAGTGGCCAATCGAGCATGAGTCTGTCTTTTTCCTCCCATGCTGACGCGTGTGCTCTGATTCAAGCAGCTGATGACTGGAAGCGTCCGTTTTTCTTTGAAATTACCATTATGGCTCAACCTTTTCAGTCTTCGGACTTTCTCGTACGTCCTTTTCTGGGTAAAGCCTAAACAAACATTTTCCCCTGTATACGCCATCGGTTAGTGGAAATAACCTTATTACCCCGCACGGGTATCTGAACGGTCAAGAAGGGGCTCAGGAGCTGGCGGTAAACTCAGACGCATTAGTTTAGTATTAAAACAAGTTTTTTCTCTCTCTCTCTATTTTGTTTGGATAAAAAAAAAAACAAGATTCTTTTGCCCTCTTCCCCGAATATTGTCGAAAACAAATTCTCTTATCTGCGTTTGTTTTGGTTTTTCCTTGTGTTTAATTAGTTGAATTAGGTATTTCTCTTATTAAAGAAAACAAGGATTTGACTTTGGCATATAGATGTAGAATTTTGTAACTGGAAAAATTTGCAGGGGAGGAGAGAGAAAGAACAGATACATAAGGAAGTGGGAAATGGAAAACAATCTCATTTGCCATGAATAATTGCATGATTTGGGTATATCGCTAAGCAACAAAATCTTATTTGTCAAAATAATATCATATCGACTTCTTGGAAGATTTTCCTTCTTTTAGTTATACATATGGAAATTGTTTCTTTACTAACCCACACTTTCCTTAAATGTTATGTGGCGAAAGCCAGTGAATAGACTTTAATTGGACATGATCAAGATAGGAGTTGGTCTAACTAGTTATATTCTTTAATTGAGCCATAAAAGGCAAAAAACCACAATCTAGTTCGGCCTTGCAAGGTGTAGTTGATTATCTTATTAAGGGGAGAGTTAGTGGATCAAATTGTATTTACTTCTACGTAGTTGCATTACCTCGAGAGATTGTTAGTTTTATTTGCGCTGATACATGGAGATTGATTCAATTTTAAGATATAATAATTGATTGTGTTATATGGATTGGCTCATTTGATTTGTTTTAGGTTTGTTATGATTTTTAGCTTAATTTTTGGTGTTTTTATTTGTAGTTGGCTAAGTTTGATTATTACTACAGTATTACTCATCCTAAATAAGGTATTATAATAAAATCCGGAATTACCATTGTCAAAAAAAAGCAAAAAAAAGTTCACCCTTGCAACAGTAATAGCATAGAAATTCACGTGGCACACAACTTATCTACTCCTACTCTGATATATACAGATTTTTTTTTTCTAAGCAAACCATAATATTATTAAAAATAACCTTACTATGTTTATGGTATATATTCTACGAGCTGCAATGGAAGACTGGTGTGATACATTGTACACAAGTCGCTAACTTGCTGTCTTTGTTTCCAATTCTAGTTCCTAAGGAAAAGGACCCAAAATTTATAGGTTATAAAAGGGAATAAACTGTATAGTAGCTAGTGAAACGGCATATCAAACTTGGACCAGCGTGTGTCATTTTCAGTGACCAGCAAAGCCAAACCTTTAATGATGGGATGGGGAAATCTTGTCCAAAATCAGCCAAAAAATCAGCGGGGGGGAAATTAAAGGATCGTCTCTACACAGGCCAAAGAGTTACAAAAAGAGATGTACTTTTGCTGCTTTTCTTCCACTTTTGGGCGCGTTCTCTTTTGGGTTGTGTAAAAATGTTGGTTAGAAATTAGAAAAGTACAGATTTTCTCTAACATTCAGCGATGACTGCTAGATTAGGACAGAGGGGGCTTTTATAACTATTTGGCTTAGCGAAATGACGTGGTCTGCTGAGGAAGAGCTAATACAGAGTTTGAAACTAATCATTTCGCTAATCCAAGATTCTGAGTAGAGTCTCTGATTCTGATTGGTCTAAGTCTCTAAGACATTGTCTAGTTGACTGGAGGATTCAATGATCTTTTTTGCCTTTCAGGTGCTGTTATTAACTGTCTCTTCTGCCAACAAGTTGGTCCAATTTCTTGGGGTGCAATATCCTTCATCAGATGCCCCTCGACTAGGCGTTTCTCAATTGACTAACTATTTACCGTTTTGACGAGTCCCCTTTTTCTACCAATCCCGCAAGAATTCGGTGCAGGCCAGTCATAGACCTTTTTAGGTGTGCCTGAAACGGGGTTTTTACCCTCCCTTTTTTGCTGGTTTTACTGAAACGAAGAGTTTTGGTTCTTCTGATATTGATTGGTATGAAGCTTAAGAACCTCCAAAGTCCAAACTTTTGGAAACACTGATCCAATGGTTCTTTGACATCGCCTCAAAGTATTCAAGCCTGCATACACTGATCAAGCCACAGCTCAAAACTTTTGGAAAACCTGAACACGCTTATCATACTTATATTTAGTCAAATCCACTGTAAAAATTTGGACCCAATTGGACCACTTCTTAAGGTAACCAAGTTTTTACCTCGGATGCTTCTTCTCGGATTCACTGAGACTTGCTAAAAAATGGGTTTCCTAAAGAGACTTTAAGGGACACAAATTTCTAACCCTTTTTCTCTGCGTTCTTTGAAATGCTCTTTTCTTTTTTCTTTTTTTGCGTTTACACTTTGGAATTCGCCCTTTTCTGCTTTTGCAGATTCAGTCTCGAAAATGTTCGCAGGGCCAATACCAAAGAAGCCAAGCACTGCAGTCATATGGTTCATGTCAGTTTGTGCAAATTTCAAAGACCATATTCCGCCATTATTTTAAGGAGCAGGGAAGCACGAGTGAGGCCCCAGGCCCCCTCCTCCTTAAGACTTTTCCTTGCGGTCTAAAGAGAGTCTTCCTGCACTGTTTGAGATCCGAGCTTAACAGAGTGTCATTCACACCCACTTCCGATTTTTTTAACTCATCCCTTCGGATTTTTTTTCCTTTTCTCCCTTTTACTGCTACAAGCCCAAGGCTCCGTCATGTGTTTGCAGAAGCGGGGCGCATACGCTGTAGACTCGCTAAGAACTTCTCGAAATGCTCTCCGTTTTCTTTTGCATTCATAAGATAACTCTTTATAAATTGAACACGATTCCTCACAGCTCATCTCTTAGACAAATGATCTGAAATCGTAATTAAGTTTCTTCTCCAATCCTGATAGCATCCCTATACGCTAGTCTGAGTAGCATGGCCTCTAATCTCACATGATATCGGTAATAGTTGCTACGTGAACAATAACAAAATTGCCGCTCTCTTTCTATCCATTATTTGAAGTTATTTCAATATTTTCTATACTCTCTTGATTATGTTATTTGTTTTCGGTTTTGGGTAAGTTTTTCAACGCTATCATGAAAACACCACTACTTTGACCAAGGACTTGCAGTTGTTATGGTAGCTCTTCAGTATTTCTGGATTATTTTGATTGCCATGTTGCCAATTTTATATACCCTTAAAAGGAAACTCCCAAGGTCGCTAAGTTGTTTTTTTTTTTTGGTTTCCTTTGAGCGTCTTACTAGCTTCAGAAAATGACCAATCAATAAGACAGTATCCATTGCACATTAAGGAACCACTAAACCAGATCCCCGGAATCTGGTTCCTAGAAACTGGCTTAATTTTGATTGAAAATTCCATTAACTATGATTTATTGCAACTTAAGCAAGTCCTTGAGATTCACCACTGCTATAATCTAACATATCCTGTTATAATAGATATCTGCAGCGTTTACTTAGTATGCACTAACACAGATCAGAAGTAAACTAAAAACCCCCAAAGAAAAATACAGACAAAAATTACATCGGAAAAACAACAAAGTCTCTCTCTCTCTCCCCCCCCCCCCCCCCCCACCTTTTTTCTCTCTCTCTCTCTCTCTCTCTCTCTGTGCATTGAGTTTGTAGCAATTGGTCGATCGTCTAGGCATGCCTAATGCAACACTCCGTTGTCCGCCATCAAAAGCTTCCAGAACATCCGCCGTATCTTCTGTGTCTCCACGACAAACCCCAGCTCCACATTTAAAAAGTAAAACAAAAAATAGGAAATGAAAAAAAAAATAATATATATATATATATTCCCCACGTGGAACAAGATTGGTCTCTCTCTTCTGCCAAATGCTCTAATTTTAATTGTGGTCATGTCATGTAACTCTCGGCCTTCATTGGCCACAACATTCTTATAATAGTAATATATTCTGATAAAACAGTTGGAGCTGGCAAAGTAGACTGTGTTGGCTCGAGTTCTTTCTTTATCAAATAAAAACTGAAGAAAAGCCATTGTTGGTTACGTACGCTTTGTGTGGGGTGTGGGATTTTGGTGGAAAGTGGGGTTAAGGTTGGGAGGTGACAGTTTCTTTAGTCCAATTAAATTTTGTCCCTACTGTCCCTATGAGGGTTATTATATTGTCATTGATCTCGGTTAATGGTTCCTACTAGTAGTCAAATGCTCTTACTGTCTTTCACCATTGAGATGCTCAACACTCATTAGGATAATGCCATGGCATCCTTGCGGACACAAAGTTCTTGTTCTTCCTTGACCGATTTCTGATCACACATGAACACAAACAATTCAAGTTACCAGGTTGAATGGTCCATGTCTTTTCTTATTTTGTCTGCAACAATTCGAGTTACCAAGTTGGGGGGCCAAAAAATACACTTTTCACCCACAAACTACCAGTGTTAAGACAACCCTCAAACTACCAATGTTATACACTTTGCACCCTAAACTACCCACTTTGACACATTACACCCTCTAACTACTAATATTAAACATTTTGCACCCTTCATTTGACAATAATACCCTTGAGAAATTAATGAATTGACAACAAATCTAAGGGCATTATCGTCATTTTAGTTTAAAAATTTGATAAAGGGTGCAAAGTGTTAAAAATTAGTTAGAGGGGTGCAATATGTCAAAATTGGTAGTTTAGGTGCAAAGTGTAAAATATATGTAGTTTGTGGGTGAAAATGTATTTTCCCCTTTTTTGTTTTGTTTTTTCTTCACTCATTTCTCTCTATTGATGCGTTGTCACCAGAGCATTAGCTTAACTACCGGTGAGTTTCAGTTCATCGACTAAGTCTAAGATTAGACTTTATTTTTACAACCGATTTCAACTCATGTTATTCAATTTGAATTCCTGACCACCTGTGAGTAAGTAAATATAAGGTGGTACCAACTAGGCTATAAACCTGCTGACAATTTCTCCAACATGTTTGTGTTGTTTATACTTGTTACATCTTTTGAGGGTTCTTATAGCTAGAGGCTTGCATACTGCTCACATTCGCCTTTGAACTCTACTGTTAATTGCGGATATAGTAACAGGATGTTCCTCGAGATCATATTGGACGTTGACGACCCGATAAGATTTCTAGTCCTTTCTCTCAGACTTCTTTGTGGCTGTCAATTTTTTGAACCCCAACATTTTCCCTTCATTGCAGATAAAGGAATCACTGCACTGAATATTGCTCGTACTCAGGCTGGTAGGAGGACGGATTTGTTGGTAGGTCGGTCAGTCAGTCGGGACTTGATGGTAAGCCTCTAATACGAACTTAACGGGCCTCTAGGCCGACAAGGCAGCAATGGGGCGCAGCATAATCCTAAATCATGCACCCTGTGGAAACCCAACCAACCATGGACGCTCGTGGGCTGTGCTCTACCTTGTGGTTCAAAACTGTATCTTTGGATCTAGAGTTATGTTTCTCACGGCCCACGGGTGATGTATGGAGTCTGGTTTAGTTCAGACGGGTTTTGTGTAGAACATGATCAGCTAACATAGCGTTTATTTTCTTAAAATTTTATCATCATTATAAAAATTTTTATTTCTTATTTTTTTACCAACTTTTTTATCCTCTCTCCCACTTTTTCATCTACTACTAAAATTTTATCTTAAAATTTTAACAAAATTTCATTTCCAACACCATGTAAATTCCCCCCCCCCCCCCCCCCCCCCCCCCAAAAAAAAAAAAAAAAGGCCTTTTTTTTTTTTTTTTTTTTTTTTTTAAATCATCTATCATATTGGTCCTTGTTCTGTCATCCCTTTGCATATGTTCGTTCAGGACAAAAAAAAAGGGGGGGGCTTCTCTTTGTTCAGGGAAAAAAAAAAAACACACGATAAGTTCTAAACCTGACCTCCCAAAATTCTGGTCCACATTCATAGAGGCCTAAACGGGTTTAGAACCCGGACACTGACTAGCCTCTTTTAAGTTATAAATATACTAATTAAAACAAATATAAATTCATTTTTCAAATTTTGGAAGAGTTGTCACAGAACCCTCTAAACTTTGAATTTTAAAATATTTTAGGCATAAATATAAAATTACATGTCAAAAAATTTAATGGCAGGAGTCAGGATGCAATATGACAAACCTTTCAATGTCTCAAAATTTAAAATTTACTATGCAATTTCCTAGGCCCTCAAAATCGTGGAATGATAAATGTATATTAAAACTCGACTACGTCATGTTAGAGACAATTTTTTCCTGAGAATCCAGGCGGAGGAATGAACCACCATCCATTGTACTCCCATTCAGACGTGGCGTCATCAAAATCACACACATCAGCAGAATGAGTAGCTTCTGGAGACGGAATCCGCCGTTGCTCCTGAGCGAGAGCATCAAGCAAAGCGACCAACCCAACAGCAATGCTTAGTTAGTATAAGAGACCCAAACCCACCTCGCAAAAATGGCATCCGCGCTCTACTCCAGAGCCTCCTCGTCCTGGTGCATCGTCTCTGCCTCCGCACTTCGACGCCGTCTTCCCCTGGTCGGGGCGTTTTGTATGCTCAGCTTTGGCCTCTCCAATCTCTGTCTCTCCATCAACTCTTCCCTCAAAACGGGTTGTGCTCAGTCTCTCCCCTTCGCCAATCCCTTACGGTATGCACTGTAAGGATTATATATAATGGTTTTTATTAATTTGTTTTAATTGTGATTTCTATGTATGTGTAAATTGCGTTTTATGGGGACGTTGGGTTTGCGTTTCAGAACGAGGTTTGGTGACCAAACGCCAGCTAAGAGCGTTCATACTATCAGAATGGAAGGGAGTAGCAAAACTGTACCCAGCATTGTCGTCTATGTCACGGTCCCCAACAAAGAACTCGGTTCGTGTTTTCCGATTTTGTCTCAAGTTTTTGCTTTTAAGGGTTGAGGATAAATAATCCGAAGATGTGATTTTTGTAGGTGATTGTAATTTCTAACTGAGTGTCATGAACATCATGCTTTAGCTTTTGGATTGCATTTCTATTAACTTTATTATATGTTTTAAAGTTGAGGCCATTTCATTTGTCCGTTTGGCTTATAACTTGTTTTGAGGTTTCATTCTTCGGGTCCTCTGAAGAAACTGTTGATAGGATTCATTACGGTTTATATTAGTAGCTTAGCTTCTATGTAACACTATGTATTTGTGTAGTTGGAAATTGTTGTCCTAACCTACTAACTTTTAAATTTGGGAAATGCCCAATCTTTGTCTTTGGTAAGGTGAAAATTAAGTGCATGGCTGGTAAAGTATTGTCAGAGAAAAACTTGCAGCATGTGTAAACCGAGTACCAGGTATCCACTAGATAGTTTTCTTCTGTCAATGTAGGATAGTGAATTCTATGTTCCTTGCTTTGGTAACGGGTGATTGAAAGGTTGATTAAGTGCATTGCATAAGAGAGTTGTGGATGATAAGAAGTGAGGGAAAAAAATTTAAATTGGTGTTTAAGTGTCCATGTCCTTGAACAATGTTTATTTTCTGCTTACAGGTATTGAATCAGTGTATGAGTGGAAGGGAGAGGTATGTATTACATTTCTCTACTAATCAAGAACACCTGTGTGTACAAAGAAGAATGTATATCAACCTTCCCAGTCCTTTGCTTATAATTTGAGTCTGGAGTGTTTACCTGTTCTTGTATTTGCATAACCAAGAATGACAACATATTTTCTAGGTTAGTATTCTTACTCATGTATTGTGATTTGACAGATCCAGACTGATTCTGAGGAACTTCTAATCATCAAGACCAGGCAATCCCTTTTGGAAGCTCTCACAGAGCATGTCAAGGCAAACCATGAATATGAGTAAGGCCAAGGTTTCTGTATTATAATTTCTTCTGAAGCATGTTGCTCAAAGAATTGAGTTGCTAAACATTGGTAACATGAGGTATACATATGATAGTTTACATGTTATCGAGTAAATAATTGCAACTTCTTACCTTCTTAGACTTTTTTCACCGTGTCTCTGTGAGGTATTTAATTGTTGCCTTCATTCAGAGGAGTCTGAGAATTGAAGACCCCCCTTGGGTGGACCTGACATTTTCTTTCCTTCCTCTGGATCTTATGCTCTTTTTACCTGGTATCTCTCAGGGTGCCAGAAGTAATTGCTTTGCCCATCATGGGTGGCAGTCTCCCGTATCTAGAGTGGATTAAAAGCAGCACTAGGGACTGATTTTCTAACTCATCGACATGTTGATAAAGAAATGTAAGCATCTCTCGAGTCGCAGGGAATCTCCCCATTTAGTGTACGTGCAGATTGGCTCTTTCTGGGGTTGTGTATGTGTGTGTGACACTGAAGGTGCTTGTGGTACCCTCAAAATAAATTGACTTGTCATCTTTGCAATGTGGCAATAAAATTCGTCTCTGTTATGGTGTAGAAAGTACATTGGTATCTGTTTGTGGCTTCTTAAATGGGATAAGTTTTCTAGGACTCGCTATCTGAAAAGAAGGAAAATGATCATACTGCTTGTGTGCCTTGCAGCTAGACTGTAGGCCATGGAACTAGGGATGAATTTGCAAGGAAATTATGGCATGCTTTTAACCTGAAACAGCTTCAGTCCAATCGTTAAATACCGTATGCATGATGAGATTTCAATTGCACCTCCAAGCCCACAAACCGTGCAAAAATTTATGGTGGAAGGCTTCTTAACTAGGGTTTCTTACGCAATCATCAGGGTTCCTCGCCCCATATTGCATTATAGAGACCTTTACACGGCGCTCGAGAAGACTATAGACAGACAGTGGGGCACCATTATAATACGAATCGCTGCTGCTGCTATTAAGATATTATCATTTTCTGTGCGTTAAAACCATTTACATCCATAAAATCATGCATCGAATTATCGTATCAAACTCAGCTCAGGGTTTCACACTTTCGAGCCTCTACAAAGCCGAGGCCATCCCGGAAAGCGAATATTGAAAGGGAATAATAGGTTTTGAAAGAATTTCAAACTTAAATGCAAAAGCGGCGGCCGAGAGTACCACAATACTTTGACCCTTAGAGCAGGTACTAATCCACAAAATCATACCGGCCGTCGACTTCTGCGAACTGAGAAGTGTAAAGTCAGGAACTTCTTTTTCATGGGAAAAAGTATCCTGTGAATACTCGTTAACAACAACGATGATGGAGGCCATAGATATTTGGTTTCTTTTTTTTTATAAATAATACTCATTTATTCTTCGCTTCGACTGTATAAAATTTTTGGTTCCTACCAAGAAAAATGATCTGCTGCCATTAAAACCATAGCAAACAGGAATTTTTGCATGATGTATAGCTAGAACGTACTCTTATCAAATGCTGCCCTTTCCAAACCAATTCACAGAAGTCAGAACAAATTCGGACTGAATAATGAAACATCGTGTTATGGGTTGTTGCCCAGAATCTTCACAATATTACACACTTTTTAACCACTCAATGACATTCGAAGCCCACCTCCTTCAGAAGAAGAATAGGACTGGTCAAGCTTACAACACTCTGTTCTATGGCTCGTCTAATTGGTCCTGCAGGAAGACAAACATTATCAACCATCAGATCCTGACCACTTCCTTTATCTGATCACAAAGCTCATAATATTCTCCTTAAATGCACCAATCGTGCACTCACGCACAGAGAGAGAGAGAGAGAGGGGTTTTTCGGCGGATTGGGGTGACTGACCTGTGCATCAGAAGTCCAAAGAGTGAGGTTGTCCCTTAAGAGTTGCATGATGAGGGTGCTGTCCTTGTATGATTCTTCTCCCAAAGTGTCTAGCTCAGCGATGGCCTCCTCAAATGCCTTAACAAAAGGGAAAGTAATTCAACGAGTTTTTAACGTTTAGATTGGTAAGGATAGCAAAAGAATACTGCCAAAGCCACAATTTTAAATAAAAGTAAATATTCAACCACTAAACTAGCAAAGCTACCATGGCGAAATGTACTTAAAGCTTCATGTGTATGACTGTCAGCAAGCTATTGTTGTTGGCATGATCTATAAATAGATTACATTAAACTATACTTCCATATGGGTGATTTATCATTCAAGTCACTTGAGATGAAGCACATGGGAAATTAACAAGTCACTGTCAATTATGTTGCTAAGCATTGCAGGGAGAACAGACAACCCTCCTCCAGACACACAAAGGTAACCACGGGAGTATGGATATACATCCTTTCGCATAACCAGCCTCATCAGTATCCCATCACTCAGGGCAAAAGAACATACACTATCCAATAGTCAGAAAGATTTGACTGAAACAGAATACAAGCTCCCAGCTGAGGCACCAAGTGATGTAAAACTATCAAATGCTCTCTACTAGACCAATATAAGTGATACCTGACATTTCTGGCTTCATAAATTTTTCCCAGGTAAGTGCAACCAGCATAAAGAAGCATAGCATCAAAGTAGGTTGAGTTCAAAATAGGTTACGAAATTAATGTGTGTGTGTGTTTGTTCCTTCAGTGGGTTGCGGGGATAGTGTGAGTGTTTGTGGGTTGCGGTGGGGAGGGCACTGGGGACCAAGTAATCTTCCTAAATCCGTACATCAAAGTACATGACATGTGAGCCATCCAAAAACCAGTCTTGACAATGAATGTTCACATGAATCCTCTGTCCTGGCTGAACGTGCTAAAATCAGAGGAAATGTAACCGTAACTTGAAGAATACCTCCCTCCCCTCCCCAAAAAAAGAGAGAATAAAACTGGACGCAACTCAACTAAACCGAATACCATTATTAGCTTACCTCTGCTGAATCATTCATCAAAACAAGAAAAAGCACTAAACGAAGAAAATTTTAGTTTGAGACAAGTCACGGGGAGTGGTAATGAGGCAAACCTGTTTAGCCATGCTGCACGCTTTATCTGACTGATTGAGAATCTCGAAGTAGAAAACAGAGAAATTAAGCGCTAGGCCCAACCTTATTGGATGGGTTGGAGCTAGATCCACAAGCGCAATATCCTTAACAAGATCAAGAAACACCACATCAAAACTCCAATTCGGTATCCGGAATAATTGCAACCCCAATTTTAACTCTTGAGCCTAATCAAAAGCACTGCGTCTTGAAAAGAAATCAAATTCCCAAATCATATTAGTCATAAATTTTGTTCTTTAAGGAAACCAAGTGAAAATTCCCGACGCTTCAATTAACACAGCCTAATTAAACTAGTACATCTCAACAGCTACACATACTTCGAAGTTCAGACTAAAAAACACGATTAAATCGAAAGTTTGACTTTTCGAAAGCGACTAAAATGGGGGAAAGGGGAAAAATAGCAATCTTCAGTACTCACCGAGTCAAAACCCTAAAACTACAATTACCCAAGCACCCTCACTACTTTGGTTAGTTTCAGATCCTTCGTAATTTGGATCTCAATTCAAGTCCAAAACACCTTTTAGGAAAAAGCAAATCCACAAAGTTTCCGCTTCGACTTCGTTGTCCCATATTATCTCAGCAACCAAACAGAGTCCAAAGATCCACGAGAGTACCTGAGCAGCCTTGTACGCGACCATGGTATCCTCAGCAGCAGCTTTCCTCTCATCCCCGACCTTGAACTCCGCCATGTACCTATGGTAATCCCCCTTCATCTTCAAGTAAAAGACCTTGGACTCGCTGGTCGAGGCCGAGGGAACGAGATTGGAATCGAGAATCCTGAGAATGCTGGCGCATACCTCGGAGAGCTCGGACTCGACCTTGGATCTATAGTCCTTGACTAGGACCACATGCTCGATCGAGGAGACGATACGCCACGCGGCTCTGAGAGAGCCGATCACGTTCTTGTAGGCCACGGAGAGCAGGTTCCGCTCCTCCACTGTGAGCTCCGAGGCCGGGGTCGAGCTCAGCACCAGCTTCTGCATGAATTGGACCATCTCCTCGTATCGCTCGGCTTGCTCCGCCAGCTTGGCCAGGTATCTCATCCGGAACCGTATTGTCACTGGAATGACATGACAGTGTTCTTCTGTTCGGAGTATGCTGGCGAAGAGAGTATGAGGGATCTGGTGTACGTGAGAGTATTATTCTTATGTTCTTTCAGCGTCTTAGTGAGACGAATGATCACTCTTGTGCGAGGAGAGTTAATTTCTTCCTGTGTGATTTTGTCACTTTTTTGGGTCGTTTGCTCTTTTTCCTTAAATATTCTTTTCGAAAGGATGAGATAGTCTACGGACATCTCGAAGTAATTAAGCGCTAGGCCCAACCGCTAGAGCGAGATCAAGAACTCCAATTCGGTATCCGGAATAATTGCAACCCCAATTTTAACTCTTGAGCCTAATCAAAAGCACTGCGTCTTGAAAAGAAATCAAATTCCCAAATCATATTAGTCATAAATTTTGTTCTTTACGGAAACCAAGTGAAAATTCCCGACGCTTCAATTAACACAGCCTAATTAAACTAGTACATCTCAACAGCTACACATACTTCGAAGTTCAGACTAAAAAACACGATTAAATCGAAAGTTTGACTTTTCGAAAGCGACTAAAATGGGGGAAAGGGGAAAAATAGCAATCTTCAGTACTCACCGAGTCAAAACCCTAAAACTACAATTACCCAAGCACCCTCACTACTTTGGTTAGTTTCAGATCCTTCGTAATTTGGATCTCAATTCAAGTCCAAAACACCTTTTAGGAAAAAGCAAATCCACAAAGTTTCCGCTTCGACTTCGTTGTCCCATATTATCTCAGCAACCAAACAGAGTCCAAAGATCCACGAGAGTACCTGAGCAGCCTTGTACGCGACCATGGTATCCTCAGCAGCAGCTTTCCTCTCATCCCCGACCTTGAACTCCGCCATGTACCTATGGTAATCCCCCTTCATCTTCAAGTAAAAGACCTTGGACTCGCTGGTCGAGGCCGAGGGAACGAGATTGGAATCGAGAATCCTGAGAATGCTGGCGCATACCTCGGAGAGCTCGGACTCGACCTTGGATCTATAGTCCTTGACTAGGACCATGCTCGATTACGCCACGCGGCTCTGAGAGAGCCGATCACCTTGTAGCAGGTTCCGCTCCTCCACTGTGAGCTCCGAGGCCGGGGTCGAGCTCAGCACCAGCTTCTGCATGAATTGGACCATCTCCTCGTATCGCTCGGCTTGCTCCGCCAGCTTGGCCAGGAACACATACTGGTCTCGGGTTAGGTTATCCGGAACCGTGGACGCCATTGTCACTGGCAATGACAGAGACAGAGAGAGAGAGGAGGCTGTAAGCAGAGAGAGAGAGAGAGAGGGACAGTGTTCTTCTGTTCGGAGTATACTGGCGAAGAGAGTATGAGGGATCTGGTGTACGTGAGAGCACCGTATTCTGAGTGGAAACGATGGCCGTTTCTTTCAGCGTTTCGTGATGATAATGATGAGGGAGAGAAAACGACACTGCGAGAGCCAAGTGTTACATTTCTTCGTGTGTAATTTTGTCACTTTTTTGTGTCGTTTCTTTTTCGTCTTTTTCCTTAAATATTCTTTCGAAAAGGATAGATAGTCTCGGCGCCTCAGCGGAGTATCATCGAAAAGGCGAAGCTTTTGGGCCTAATGGGGCTTTTCTGGGGATGTAGCAGACATGGACCCATAAAACCCTGCGTTTTGATAAGGAAGTGATTCGAAATTCCCCAGCGCCACGCCACGCCCATTTTCCATCTTCTGACGGCAAAAATACAAATTTCACTCACCACTTTTGCATTTTGTACCCTTAAACTGTCCACGTTCACCTTTCTTATTCTTTCTGGCTGGACTTCCCTTGCGTTTTCTAGATTTCATTTTCCCCAAGCGGAGCTTAAAGTGCATAGCTTTCGCGTTTTCCAGAGAGTTGGAACTTCTTCTGGGATGAAGGATGAGTCGGTCATGTTTTCTTCGGGCAAACAAAATACAGTTGCTAACCACTCTCTTCAGAAACGTAAATCCCTGAGGTAAGTTCCAAGTACACGCCTTTCTAAATTCTAGATTAGCGAAGACGGTTCCTAGGATTTACCCACGGATTCTTTGCATATACTATGTTAGATTTTCATTGTTGATGGTTTTGATTCCATACAAACTATTCTTTGTGAGGCGAAAATTTTCACGGCGGCATTCATCCTACTGGCTGTGATGTTTGATTAGTTCTTGAAATACAAGAGCAGGCCACTGCTTGAAAATTGGTTCTTCATATCAAGCTCTACTTTCTGGGGCATTTCATAAAATTAGTTGCTGTAAAGAATAACAACTAATAGACTCTCAGCTTCTTCTTCAGATGACGAGCCCCAATGAAAGCAGCGACAGATTTCATCAGTTTTCTGGCAGCATCTTTTAGTAGGCACCGCTGTTTCTCCTCTTCTCCTCCGTCGGCATTGTCATCTTCACTTCCATGGATCTCTCCTCTTCGATTGTCAAAAGCCGCCTTGCCCAAACCGGACCCTCCACCAGAAGCAACTACTGCCTCTGTGGAGAGGAAACGCAAGTATATCTCTCACGAATCTGCCATCAACTTAATCAAACGTGAGAGAGATCCGCAACATGCCCTAGAAATATTTAACATGGTAGAAGAGCAAAATGGTTTTAATCACAATTGTGCCACCTATGCAACTATCCTTGACAAGCTTGCCCGGTCCAAGAAGTTTCAAGCCGTTGATGCAGTTCTTCTTCAAATGACTTATGAAACTTGCAAATTTCATGAAGGTATATTCCTCAACCTCATGAAGCATTTTTCAAAATGCTCTATGCATGAAAGAGTGCTTGAGATGTTTTGTACAATCCAGACAGTTGTTCGCGAAAAGCCCTCTCTCAAAGCAATTAGCACTTGTCTCAATCTCCTAGTGGAATCAAAGCAGATCGATTTGACTCAAAAGTTTCTTCTCCATTTGAGGAAGAGACTCAAATTTAAGCCAAATACCTGCATTTTTAACATCTTGGTTAAGCACCATTGTAAGAACAAGGATCTTGAATTGGCACTTCAAGTTGTTAATGAAATGAAAAGTTCAAGGATTTCGTATCCTAATTTGATTACATATTCCACCCTGATGGGTGGTCTTTGTGAAAGTGGAAGACTGAAAGAAGCTATTGAACTGTTCGAGGAAATGGTCTCGAAGGATCAGGTCTTGCCCGATGCCCTAACTTACAATGTATTGATCAATGGGTTTTGCCATGCGGGGAAACTTGATCGGGCTAGAAAGATTTTGGTATTCATGAGGAACAATGGATGCAATCCAACCATATTCAATTACTCAACCCTGATGAATGGGTTCTGTAAGGAGAGTAGACTGCTAGAGGCCATGGAGGTTTTTGATGAGATGAAGAGCTTCGGTCTGAAACCCGATACAGTTAGCTACACTACTTTGATCAATTGTTTCTGTAGGGCTGGTAAAATTGATGAAGCCACAAAGTTGCTTGAAGAGATGAAAGAAAGAGAATGCAGAGCCGATACTGTAACTTTCAATGTGTTACTTGGAGGACTGTGCAGAGAAGGAAGGTTTGAGGAGGCTCTTGGTATGCTTGAGAAACTTCCTCGTGATGGTGTTTATCTGAACAAAGCAAGTTACAGAATAGTGTTGAATTTCTTGTGCCAAAAAGGTGAGTTGAGCAAGGCCATGGAATTGTTGTTTTTAATGCTGGGTAGGAGATTTCTGCCACATTCGCTACTTCAAATGAGTTGCTGGTTCGCCTTAGCAAGGCTGGACTGGCAGCTGATGCAGCTTCAGCGTTGTCTGGATTGGTGGATATGGGGTTTAAGCCAGAACCTGAATCATGGGTTCATATGCTGGAATTGATTTGCAGAGAAAGAAGGCTGTTGTCCGCATTTCAACTTCTTGATGAATTGGCTGTTAAAGAGGTTGGATTCCGCAACTGTCTCCTCAACTAAGCAACAAGAATATCTGTTTCCTTGGTATGACATAGAATGCTGATGAAAGTAAGTACAGATAAGGTGAGGAAATGAGAAGGCTGCTGCCTGTTTTTAATCAATTTTGCAGTCTTGAGATGGTATTGGTTTCTGCTGTCAGCTGAAAGTACTTTGTCTGTAAGCAATAAGAGAAGCTCACAGTCTTGCTTACAGTATTGGTGCTTTCTACAGAGCTGAAGTTACTTGGGATGAGTGTACTTTCATGCTATAGCACTACAAATAACCTGCTGTATCAATTTATTCATTTTATTGAACTCTGTATTTCTTACAACCTCTGTCGAAGTTTTCCTGAAGTGAAAAGAAGCACAATCTATTTCAAGATTCAATATTTCTTGCGAACCACCAGGGTTCTTGAGTTTAGCATAAACTTTTTCATTTGTCGGATTCAGAACCATATGGACTGAGACTCAAGAGATTTCGAACACGAATATATCTAATACGAGAATTCAGAACACAATATGCAATAATAGTTTCTGACAGAGTGAAACCATATACCAGTGCTTCCATATCAATTGTCTCTCAGAGATGTTCCGCTCAGACAGAAGTCAACAGAGTTACAGAGGTCCCCTAATTACGGGCGTGCCAGGGGTCACCAACAGGTCACAGCCCAAACCCCTTTATAAGTTTGAACCAGCAGTCGCCAATCAACAATAGGAGGGGCTATGGGGCTGCCCGACTCCTGGAAGATCGCAGGCAAAACTAAAATAGCAGTTTAGAAAGAAATGAAAAGCTCTGCAGTCTACAAATGTCGTTTTTTTATTCTCTGTTCTTGGGGTATATATAAACAAGGGGATAGATAGTCGACAAAACTCCAAGGTGGGCAGGATAAGATACCATACAAGACTTCGGTACGCCTGCCGTTTTGTACAGGAGCAAACATGATATTAGCCAACCCCCCCTTTCTCTCCTCTCGTCTGAAAAACAAAAACCACATCCAGACACCGGTGATTGGCCCCAACTACGCTGCTTTAAGTGCTGAAAAGTATATGCCATGCACCACGAAAGCTTGTCCAGGATATACTGAATGATATCTGTGCATGTTGTCTCCGCTTACAATATGGAATGCTTCATCCCGAGACCATTGCATGTCAGTATAAGGCCTTTGTAACGGTTGAGATACTCCTGCAGCCAACAAAGGACAATTTGAATAAGCAAAAATGAAGTAAAAACGATCATCCTTTTAGCGTAGAGAAAGGGGAGAAGCACTTACAGTTATATGGTAATCATAGACATAGAGCATCCCTCTCTTGTCATATTCTCTCCTCTTGACAGGATCGCTCAAAACTGATTCGCAAATAAAGTAGAAAAACCTTGTTAGACACAGGATTTGTTGTTCCCAGTTCCATATAATCAGCATATTACGCCAAAAAACAGAAAGGACTGAAGATTTAAGTTTCAAGTGCTAATTCATTCTCATGCAACGACAAAGAAATCAACATAAAATTGCTTGCTACTATTCAGTTGAGCCAAGCACACTATATTGTGGCACATTCAAACAGTGGGACAAAATAAGGTATATGGGGACAGAGATGCCAGGTCATGGCATCCAAGTGACCTTCCACGTAGATGAACAGATGTAAATATACCTATAAGCAAAATGGAAGCACACAGCATATCAGACCTCACGCAACTCAAAAAACCTATTGTCTATATTTGCTGGGGACACTGTTCCACTGTTAGATACTTTCTCAGTCAACATTTACTCTAACATCACAAATTATCAGTACCCGCTCATAAGTTCCTACCTCAACCACATCCCTCTGGCCTTCTCCTTTTCTGTAGCAAAGTCTTAAACATTACCATATTTTTGGTTTTGGGGGTAAAGAAATAATTATAAATTCTAATAAATGCTATAAAAGGACAGGGAACCAAAACTCCTAGGATACAAGGAGTATTCATCCCATTTACACATAAAATGTAATGCAGAAAAATAAGGACCAACACACTTCCCTCCTTGTACAGGACAATCACAGGACATTCCACATCCCAATTACACATCAAAAAACCAACCACAATGTAAACACAAATAGGAAGCACCTCAACACAGAGCAGCCAACATGACATATCCGCAGCAGCTATATAGCCACCCCACCAATACGAACCAAAGGCCAGGTACTAGAAGAACAACCAACATCCAATGATCCAGCAAACAGAAACACTACTGCAACTCACAGCTCTCAGAGACATCATCAATCGTGCATACACAGACAACAACTCAGCCCAGTACCAAACTCAGACCGAGTGGGACAAACTCAATTTGCCTAGGATGGTTTGATTAGCACGAGATGGTGCAAAACCACTGAGCAAGTTAGTTTCGATGTGACAAAGGTTCCAACTTCCTGCAGCATGTGCAGTAGTTTCCTACCTGCCTTTCCAGGAAACTCCGCATTGCTTTCCTTCCAAAAAACATAAACTACAGTGACAAGGAGGAGTTTCCTGGCTATGCAAACCAGAACATGCACCATCTTCATCCTACCATAATCATTAGTCTCAAATTGGTGCCAGCCAGGGATGCCACTGAAGTCAGGCACAGCAGGTTTTGCCATCTCATACCAAAATGCAATTTAAAGCCTCCATCAATACTCACCCCCATAATTAATCCAAGCAAATCTCTCATGCTTGGGTTCGTAATCCCCTTTGTGTGGTAATTAAGCTGCACAATGGGGGTTCCTCCTCACCCTCCCAGCACATTCTTGCCCGGACTGAATCCAAGAGGCAAGTCTTGTTACTACACCTTGGTCATCAGGAGGAGGGTGGTGCCATTAGGCCAATTGGGTCATTGGCTATTCGGTTCATGTGTGACATGAGAAGAGACAGTGTGCAACCTTGCCTCTTTTCTAAATTAATTGCTCCTTTATTTCACCAGGGAGCAATGAAAAACCTTATCCTCCCTGACTCTACTACAACTGGGGTCATTCAAATTAATCCCTCATCTTCAAAAAGCAGAATCTCTCTAATCAACACAATAGATACCGATAGTATAAAAAATATCTCCGGAACACCAATCCACATCTAAGTCTAAATCAGTATGGCATTGACAGAGGAACTCTCAACCCCTGAACTTGCTGCTTAATTCAGAACAGCTCTTGTAATCAAGAAATAGACTTTACCAGAACTGAATTCCACCTAACCAGAACATCATCTTAAACATCATATGAAAGTATTTTCCAAATACTCGCAGGTCCACAATTTAGAGCTTGAAAGCCTGAAAATCATTCAGCTGCTTTCTTCCCAAAACACCACAAAAGCAAATAGCAGCCCCTCACTAACATTTGCAAATAACAGATGTTCAAACATTGGTCAGCTGTATCATCAAACATGATACACTTTAGTAAATATACCCCCCAAACAGCCATTCATAACCTTGTTTTATTTTAGCTCTAGCCGGTGCACATCCTCTCACAAGCAATAGGCCCAATCCTTCGTCTGTACCCCAAGAATCCCTGCAGACATTGATGAATCGTACCAAATGGCACTAGATCACGCCAATTGTTCAAGAACGATGTGCATTTCCTTCTAAATGGCCTATTGAGTCCATCATCCCCTTCTTAAGGGAGAATACAACGCGTTCCAAGCTGGAGACATATCCTAGCCTAACTTTGTTACTCCATGTAAATCTGACAAAAATACAAAGGACCTGCTTGTTTCCACGATGTATCTACACTTCAAAACAAAATGCACCTCCGTATACAGCATGAGCATGAGCTTATGTGTTTAGAATACACTGAACAAAAAATAAAAGAATAAGAACTTGGAATAGTATAACTCGGAGACTGACCCTGGTAAGCCTCGTTTATCGCTTGGAATCTGGATGTCGCGCTGTCCTGCTGGTCCTTTTGCTTATCCGGATGCCATCTCTGCGCAGGGTAAGGTCAGCCACAAATTAAAGGGTAACTTGTAAGCAATAGAGCCTCCCGCAAAAAAATAAAAAAAAAAAAAAAAAAAAGAACGGCAAACGAAATAACAAACCAACGCTAAGCGGATGTAATTGGACCGAATGGCATCGTCTGTAGCATCATAATCCACCTCCAATATCTTATAATAATCCTACAAATAAACCTAGAAATTTACAACGAAGAACAAAAATAAACGCCGAAAGGAAATTTCACATATACTCAAAACTAAAACCCAAAAAGGGTGTTGAGAAAGAAACCTAAATGCGCGAAGTTGTGTGTGTACCTTGGGCCTTAACAAAGCAGAGAGGAAATCGAAGTTAACGTGGGAATCTTGATCGTTTTGTTCGTTGTCTGCCACATAGTCCCCCCACTCGTTCCACATCATGTTTGTGTATTCCTTCAACTAAGACGAGTCGACCAAAATGGGGAAGCGGGAAAGACGCACAAGTTCTGCGCTACTGTTAAGGAGATAGCCTCGAATTGAGGAGGTCACACGGGGGGATAAATCCTCTGGGATGGTCGGTGGTCTATGTCCCTGACTCCGTGTTGTGTGTTTATCGGCGTGCCGCGTATGTTTCAGCTTTCTTTAGAGGGGAAAATTCCAGATGACACCTCCTATCTTGTTATTTTTCTTCTTGCGTTTTTTTCTGTCTTTTTTTTTTTTTTTCTTTTTTTTTTTAATTTGTATTTCTTTTTCTTTTTCTTTTGACTTTTTTACTTCTGTTTAACCTACAAAAAAAAAATATATTAAATATTGTAGAGTTTATATGTTTAAAATTTAATCTAATAAATACTATAAAATTTACTTCAATTTTTCTTCTTAACATACAATTCAAGTAAATAATTATGGAGAAAGACTGTCCAATATTTTTACTTTATCGACAATAAATATATGTAGTAATTAATAAATGTAAATTTCTGAGATTAATGTTCCTGCTGTGTATTCTTACTTCACAACTGCTTCCTGATAAGAATAACTCTTAAAGTATTCGAGCTTATGTGTAGTTTGGTTAGTAGAAAATTTTAATCAAATCACATAGAAACATTTATCTCTCACTGAGAATTATTATTATTATTTTGACACACCTGAAAGTGTATTATAAGGGCATGTTTGAAAAGTGGATTATGATTTTGATTTTAGGCTCGAATTAAAAAAAAAATTATCATTCTCTCATCCTACATGCACTTTTCTCTTTTTTTCTCGCTCTCGCAACTTTATTATCTTTATATATATAATTTTATATACTTTATTATTTATAAACAATTTTTTTTTTATATTTTTGTATGAGAAATATTTTATTAATTGTTACATATATTATTTTTAATTCATCTCAAAATGATATTAAAAATCAACTTTATTTAATTATACAAAATTACAGAAAAATATAATATGTATCAAATCCTATGAAAAGTACATTCGAAAACATGTTTTTAGGTAACCAACAACCATTTAAAATTATAATATTTTACTGAAACAAATTTACTTAAACTACTTTACATATAAATAACAATAAGCAAAAATTGCTTTAGATTTCAAATTTCAAATTTGTATTTAAAATTATTTTTGGCACCAAACCTTGTTTGGTTGTTAGTTTTGGATTCATTTAAATTATTTTTATTCAACAATATTATTTTTGTACTTGTAATGTTATTTAACAAAATAACAATAAATAAAACTAAAATTAAAATTAATTAAAAAAATAATAATAATAATATCGAAATTTGAAATCAACTTAAAAATATTCGGATAAATATAAACTTATAAAAATATTTATAAAAGATCAAAACAACAAAAAGATATAAATTAACAGATTAATTAAAATTTTCAAGAACAAAATTGATACTTTATAGAAAAATATAATATAATCAAACTATACTTTTGTTTTAAATGATAGTAAGGAGGATAAAACAATTGGAAAAAGATATATCAAAATAAAAGAAATCAATAAAAAAAGTTCCTATGTAAAACACTTCGGGAATAGGCTTTTTTTGATTGCATGCGTAGTGCTTGTCAGGAAATTTTCAATCGTTTTTGTTGATACATCATACAATTCCTTTGGTCGTAATAATCCCTTTGGATCGAGCAACAAATTATTTGATTTATTATTCAAACAAATGCAATATCTTGATGCCAAACCATTTGACTCGGCTACAATAAAGCGATGTTCCCATGTGAACGTACACTGCAATGCTTAGCTATCGCCTATCTGACATAGCGTGAGTCGTGAGGCGTTGTCTTCTGCAAGTACTTAAAAGCGATGTCCAAGGTAGAGAGGGGAAAGTAAGAAAACTAGTTTGGAGACCCTTGTGCACATCTAAAAGTCAATAACCTTTAATGTCTTTGAGGGAGTGACATAAATATACTCCTAAGGTCAAGTTGGTGGCTGCACCAAACACAGTCCGGGCAGTTGAATATAAATGTGTAATTGTTAGTGTACGTGAAAACACTTTTTTATAATACATATACACATTACTCCTCAGTAGATATATACGGCAAGAATTAAATGATATGTGATTTATACTATTTCAAATTTGATGCGAGTATTAAATAGTATAATATACACATATGATGTTTATCTTTCTCGAAATTATACTATGTTAGCAGTGGCGGAATAGGAATGAATTTGGAGGGAGTCAAACTCCTAAGGGAAAAATGACAAAAAAAATTGTAACAGGTAATGCAAAAAAATATCTTAGAGTTAAAATATCAAAAATTTAAAAACATTAAAAGATTGAAATACAGTACGTATTATTTATTTAGACTGAGAGTGGCAATTGGATCATACGAGTATACATCTTCTCAAAATATTATAAAATGACTTCGTTTTCAATAGTTTCAAAATTTTCCTCTCAATATATATTATCATACTATTATTTATCCAGACATCTCTCATTAGATTTTTGTAATAAAATTTTTTATGGATCGTCGTATTTTTTTTCTCAAAATTGAGACCAATAATTACATAGAAATTTTATTGAAGTTTGAAATAATTTTTATGTGTTTTTTTTTAACCGATTAAACAAATATAGCCGAAAGCCTTCTCCTATACTACGTGGGTTTTTTTGTCTTGTATTTTTTTTCCTTAAAATGCTAAATTCTTTTTATCATTTTTCTAAGAGAGGTGAAGTGGTTAGATAATAGATTTTTTTTCCCATCCAGTCTCTAAACGTCGTTGAAGGCTTAAAAAAAGTAATTGGAAACTTGAAGCAAAACCAAAGAATAAGGGGACGAGCCTGGGCTAAATGGGCTAATGTACATGAAAAAAAAATAAAATTGAACCAATTATAGAGGCCAACCGGGGCAGCCCCCACTGGTTCCGCCTTTTCATGCTAGTAAAAAAATTATAAAGAATATTGATCCTTGAAAAGAGTGTTTTATTAATTTGTACATGAGAAAGGTAGACGTTTGACGCCCTTCAAAAGCCAAAAGAGGGAAAAGGGCTATCTAATCACGAGTGACATTTGTGTTCGTGTCCTAAAATTTTTGGGTATGATAATAAGTGAAAAGATGAAAATAATTTATAACAGTCATCCAAATTTTATCTAGTAAAGAAATGCTCGGTTGATGAATTATATAAAAATACTCATTTGTCTGGCCCATGTCTCAATTTTTCTTTGGAATTGAAATGAACGTACCAAATATTTAAAGCTCGGAGAATTTCACTCTTGATGTCATTACATTCCCTCAAGAAACGTTAATTATATTATTTTTTATAGTGCTTTACATTCCGGTAGAGGGGACTCTGTTGCGTATGCAAACGAGCTTCCGGTCTTCAACTTGTTTGCTTCAGCGTTGGTTGTCCGCGTAAGAGGACAGTCAACGCCACGGGTTAAGTAGAAAGGCAGTTAAAGTCAGGTAGATTAGTCTAAACTGTTTAGTTAATATTTCGGTTTATCTGCTGATTTTCTAAAAAGTCCCTTAATTGTTGCTTAATCAATATTGGCGGAAAATCCAATTAAAACAAAGAAAGACAAAAGGCTAAATTTCGGGGAGACATTTGAGATCGTCGAACTGTATCAACATCGTCGAGCCCAAAAGTGGTAACTAGCACTCTAGCAGTGACATGAAAGTAGCAAAAGAATTTGAGGAAGACAAAGGAATATGCGGGGCACTAATGTAAAATGGCAAATGTCCATTGTCAACTTCAACAAAATACCTACAACGTGTGAACCATGTCACCCAGAACCAGAAACAAACTTAAAAACAAACGATCCACTTCCCTTCGTAAACAATTCAGTGAAACAGACGAGGAAAAAAATTTTAAGAACTTTTGGCCTCGATCTCTGGCATTAAATTCCTCAAAGCCACGAACTCACTCCGCCGAGACTTGGTCGCTTTTCCCAGACTCGCTGATCGCAGCTTGAGTGTCGGCCCGACTCAATCCGTGGCTCGGGAGATCTCCGCCGAGTTGTCGAATACATTCCCACGGCTGAGAAGAAGAACAAGGATTGTGGACCAGATACGTAGACTGGCTGTTGGGTTTGTTCCTGGACGTGAGTCGGATCGGGTTCACGGACGAGTTCGTAGCCAGCCCCGGTTATTTGGAGGCATTATATGGTTGGCCACTATTGGCTGAGGAATTCCAAAACTCCTTCTTGAGGTTACAGATTGATAAAACTCTTGACTCTGTTTGCAAGTTTTCGTCAGCGGTAAGGTCAGTTTCTCTTTCACGTGCCCGTCTAGGTTGCGCTTTTCTTGGCGTTGCTTAGTGTATTAATCGGTTCTACTAGTTGCTATGATTACAACCGTATGACATTGCGAATTTTGACAATGTTAAATTTATTTATCGTCATTTAACCAGTTTCAATGTTCGGTTTTTTGTGATTTTAATCTATTCTATAAAGGAATAAAACTAAGAAATAATAATATATGTAGTTTTTGAAGTATAAATAAAAGGTAATAGTATTTATTTGGTGGATCAACAAGATATAGACTAAGAATTAAGCTGAATTTGCTGGATATGTTGAAAATTCGGTGCCTTTAGGCTTAAGACATCTATTGCACCTAGGAGTTTTTAAATTAAACTCCTAATTTTTGGCATACCACAGTACTTTTTGCAGTATTCGTCAGTGGCAATCTACTTTGGCAGCTGGTTTGATGTTTAATTAAAATCAAAATTGCAGATTGCTTCTTCAGAAGGTCGCTTTACTCAAGTACTTTTGGGAATTTTCAGCTCTTAGTTTGTTTTGGCTCCTGATAATCCTCCCCTTAAGGTATTAACTTGTACTTGGATCATTCAATTATCACATTGGAATCATATGTCGAAAATCATGTTGAATTTTTCTGATTATGCAATGAGTTTCTATTGGGTAAATGTTATACATTATTCATATATTCAAGGTATTCCATTTTTGGTATTTAACAGTTGTATTTCTTGATAAAATGATTGATGTTCCAAAATAAGTATTTTAACAAAAACATAAATAAAAAAAATTAAAATTAATTAAAAAAATAAAATAATAATATCGAAATTTGAAATCAACTTAAAAATATTCGGATAAATATAAACTTATAAATATTTATAAAAGATCAAAACAACAAAAAGATATAAATTAACAGATTAATTAAAATTTTCAAGAACAAAATTGATACTTTATAGAAAAATATAATATAATCAAACTATACTTTTGTTTTAAATGATAGTAAGGAGGATAAAACAATTGGAAAAAGATATATCAAAATAAAAGAAATCAATAAAAAAAGTTCCTATGTAAAACACTTCGGGAATAGGCTTTTTTTGATTGCATGCGTAGTGCTTGTCAGGAAATTTTCAATCGTTTTTGTTGATACATCATACAATTCCTTTGGTCGTAATAATCCCTTTGGATCGAGCAACAAATTATTTGATTTATTATTCAAACAAATGCAATATCTTGATGCCAAACCATTTGACTCGGCTACAATAAAGCGATGTTCCCATGTGAACGTACACTGCAATGCTTAGCTATCGCCTATCTGACATAGCGTGAGTCGTGAGGCGTTGTCTTCTGCAAGTACTTAAAAGCGATGTCCAAGGTAGAGAGGGGAAAGTAAGAAAACTAGTTTGGAGACCCTTGTGCACATCTAAAAGTCAATAACCTTTAATGTCTTTGAGGGAGTGACATAAATATACTCCTAAGGTCAAGTTGGTGGCTGCACCAAACACAGTCCGGGCAGTTGAATATAAATGTGTAATTGTTAGTGTACGTGAAAACACTTTTTTTATAATACATATACACATTACTCCTCAGTAGATATATACGGCAAGAATTAAATGATATGTGATTTATACTATTTCAAATTTGATGCGAGTATTAAATAGTATAATATACACATATGATGTTTATCTTTCTCGAAATTATACTATGTTAGCAGTGGCGGAATCAGGAATGAATTTGGAGGGAGTCAAACTCCTAAGGGAAAAATGACAAAAAAAATTGTTAACAGGTAATGCAAAAAAATATCTTAGAGTTAAAATATCAAAAATTAAGGACTAAAAACATTAAAAAGATTGAAAGTACAAGTACCGTATTATTTATTTAGACTGAGAGTGGCAATTGGATCATACGAGTATACATCTTCTAAAATATTGTAAAATGACTTCGTTTTCAATAGTTTCAAAATTTTTCCTCTCAATATATATTATCATACTATTATTTATCCAGACATCTCTCATTAGATTTTTGTAATAAAATTTTTTATGGATCGTCGTAATTTTTTTTCTCAAAATTGAGACCAATAATTACATATAAATTTTATTGAAGTTTGAAATAATTTTTATGTGTTTTTTTTTAACCGATTAAACAAATATAGCCGAAAGCCTTCTCCTATACTACGTGGGTTTTTTTGTCTTGTATTTTTTTTCCTTAAAATGCTAAATTCTTTTTATCATTTTTCTAAGAGAGGTGAAGTGGTTAGATAATAGATTTTTTTTCCCATCCAGTCTCTAAACGTCGTTGAAGGCTTAAAAAAAGTAATTGGAAACTTGAAGCAAAACCAAAGAATAAGGGGACGAGCCTGGGCTAAATGGGCTAATGTACATGAAAAAAAAAATAAAATTGAACCAATTATAGAGGCCAACCGGGGCAGCCCCCACTGGTTCCGCCTTTTCATGCTAGTAAAAAAATTATAAAGAATATTGATCCTTGAAAAGAGTGTTTTATTAAATTTGTACATGAGAAAGGTAGACGTTTGACGCCCTTCAAAAGCCAAAAGAGGGAAAAGGGCTATCTAATCACGAGTGACATTTGTGTTCGTGTCCTAAAATTTTTGGGTATGATAATAAGTGAAAAGATGAAAATAATTTATAACAGTCAGTTAAAAAATAAAGAAATAAATAATTTAAATAAATTTTTTATATTTATTATAATATAAATAAATAATTTGATAAAAAAAATTATAAAATCCAAAATTTTGCACACAATCTCAGACCACAATAAACATAACATATAAATAAATAAAATATAAAGAAATGCTCGGTTGATGAATTATATAAAAATACTCATTTGTCTGGCCCATGTCTCAATTTTTCTTTGGTCCCAATTGAATCGTGTGTATGAACGTACCAAATATTTAAAGCTCGGAGAATTTTCACTCTTGATGTCATTATTCCGGCTATATATAAATATGAAGATATTCATTAGTGTGTTTTATGAGAATTTTTTATATTTTAAAAATTTTTAGGTGGTGTTAATTTTATTGATATATTTGTTATAGTTATTTTTAGATAATATTTGAAAATATATTTAATTTATATATTCTCAAGATTCAAAAAAATTCATAAAACGTAAACAAAACCGAACAACGTAATTATATTAACATTTTTTATAAACAGCAGTGCTGCGACCTTCGCCGCAACGACATTCCGGTAGAGGGGACTCTGTTGCGTATGCAAACGAGCTTCCGGTCTTCAACTTGTTTGCTTCAGCGTTGGTTGTCCGCGTAAGAGGACAGTCAACGCCACGGGTTAAGTAGAAAGGCAGTTAAAGTCAGGTAGATTAGTCTAAACTGTTTAGTTAATATTTCGGTTTATCTGCTGATTTTCTAAAAAGTCCCTTAATTGTTGCTTAATCAATATTGGCGGAAAATCCAATTAAAACAAAGAAAGACAAAAGGCTAAATTCAACCTTGTCCAGCATGGCGTGATCCAATTCGGGGAGCCCCAGCTAAGACATTTGAGATCGTCGTGGCTGAATCTCCTGTATCAACATCGTCGTTATGTCCGCCGGCGAGGAGGTGCCCAAAAGTGGTAACTAGCACTCTAGCAGTGACATGAAAGAGACTAGCAGTGACATGAAAGAGACAACGGGGCAGGGGGGTTGAGGAGGGGAGACAAAGGAATATGCGGGGCACTAATGTAAAATGGAAGTCCGCAGATGTCCATTCGCGTCAACTTGCAACAAAATACCTACCAATCAACGTGTGAACCATGTCACCCAGAACCAGAAGACAAACTTAAAAACAAACGAGCGCATAGAAACCACTTCCCTTCGTAAACAATTCAGTGAAACAGACGAGGAAACAAAGGAAAATCGAACGAAGCCAGGCATGGAGTAGCAGTAAGAACAACCACTCAAGCATCGTGATCATCGTCCGCTCGGACCCAATGGCCTCGATCTCTGGCATTTGCTCCTCCTCCCCTACTCTCAAGCCCCAAAAGCCCCTCCTCAAAGCCACGAACTCACTCCGCCGAGACTTGGTCGCTTTCCCGACACGTCCCAGACTCGCTGATCGCAGCTTGAGTGTCGGCCCGACTCAATCCGTGGCTCGGGAGATCTCCGCCGAGTTGTCGAATACTGATGATGGGATTCCCACGGCTGAGAAGAAGAACAAGGGTTTGGTGAAGGATCCTCGGGCTTTGTGGACCAGATACGTAGACTGGCTGTACCAGCACAAGGAGCTGGGTTTGTTCCTGGACGTGAGTCGGATCGGGTTCACGGACGAGTTCGTAGCCGAGATGGAGCCCCGGTTCCGGGCCGCATTCCGGGCCATGGAGGCATTGGAGAAGGGCGCGATAGCCAACCCGGACGAGGGGCGGATGGTTGGCCACTATTGGCTGAGGAATTCCAAGCTCGCGCCGAACTCCTTCTTGAGGTTACAGATTGATAAAACTCTTGACTCTGTTTGCAAGTTTGCAGAAGACGTCGTCAGCGGTAAGGTCAGTTTCTCTTTCACGTGCCCGTCTAGGTTGCGCTTTTCTTGGCGTTGCTTAGTGTATTAATCGGTTCTGAGCAACCGGGGCTTTGTGCTAGTGAAAACAGCTGCTATGATTACAACCGTATGACATTGCGAATTTTGACAATGTTAAATTTATTTATCGTCATTTAACCAGTTTCTGAGGGAGATAGATGTGTAACATGTTCGGTTTTTTGTGATTTTAATCTATTCTATAAAGGAATAAAACTAAGAAATAATAATATATGTGTAGTTTTTGAAGTATAAATAAAAGGTAATAGTATTTCATTTGGTGGATCAACAAGATATAGACTAAGAGTTGATTAAGCTGAATGTTTGCTGGATATGTTGAACGGAATTCGGCTCCACTTGCCTTGTAGGCTTAAGACATCTATTGCACCTAGGAGTTTTTAAATGCGCGCTAAACTCCTAATTTTTGGCATGGTACCACAGTACTTTTTGCAGTATGTCGTCAGTGGCAATCTACTTTGGCAGCTGGTTTGATGTTTAATTAAAATCAAAATTGCAGATTAAGCCCCCAGCTTCTTCAGAAGGTCGCTTTACTCAAGTACTTTCGGTGGGAATTGGAGGTTCAGCTCTTGGGCCACAGTTTGTTGCAGAGGCGTTGGCTCCTGATAATCCTCCCCTTAAGGTATAGGAGTAACTTGTACTTGGATCTTTGTGGGTGATTATTTTGCTTCCCCTTCAATTACTCACATTGGAATCATGATGTCGAAAATCATGTTGAATTTTCCTCTGATTATGCAATCGAGTTTCTAGTTGGTCATTTCCCCATCTGTGTCTCCAATGTTATACATTATCTCATATATTCATGCAGCGTTTTTCCTTTCTCATTTCTTGGTCATTAGCTCTCTCTCTCTCTCTCTTCCTTTCCCCTTCCCGATAATCATGAGCTTGTCTCTCTCCTCCATATTTCTTGATGAACCATTCCTTGCTCCTGATGATATGTACATGTTGAGGAAGCCTTTGAAAGAAAAATATTTGAAGTAAAAATAAGTATTTCTATTGAGTTGTGCAATATATTCTGGTCCAAGGGTTTGTCTGGTGGATATGGTGTGTCCCAAATGAAGGAATGTCCTACCCATTCAGTATTGTATGATATTATAAAACCTGGCTATGCAATGGCTTGTTATCCTTTTTGCCGATAATATTGTCTTGTCTTTTTGGCAGATAAGATTTATTGACAACACGGATCCAGCAGGAATTGACCATCAGATTGCACAGCTTGGTACTGAGCTGGCGTCTACACTTGTTATAGTGATTTCAAAGGTCTGCATGGAAATTATCCTTCCTTAAATGTGTTTTATAATCTCGCGTATTGTTGTTCTTGAATTATGTTGTTGTGTTTGTTGCCAATAAGATGTCCAATTCAATTGTTTGCAGAGTGGCGGCACTCCTGAGACTAGAAATGGTTTATTGGAAGTACAGAAGGCTTTTCGTGAAGCTGGCCTGGAATTCGCAATCATTTAAATCCTTTCTGGCCGGTAGATTTTCTATTGTTGTTTTTTCCACTGGATATTTGATGAAATCAATCAAAGGAATACAAGTCATACACAATTGGTGAGCTGGCGTCTACCTTGCATCAGGATTGTTTTTTGGTCTAGCAGAATGATGAAGCTGACCTGCGTAGTTTGTTCTTGACATGGTGTTGTGTTTGTTGCCAATAAGATGTCCAATTCAACTTTCTTCAGAAAGCCTGAGACTGACTTTGGATTTATTGGAAGCTCAGAAGGCTCGTGAAGCTGTGCCTGATGAACCAGGTTTTTGTATCTCAGGTTTTTCTGTGCTGCTTGTTGTTAATGCAAACCCTATTGTGCTTCATTATTTTTCCTGAAACTCAAATGCATGGGTGATACTTGTTGCCAGATGTGTTTTACTCACACGTTGGCCTATTCTGAGCTGGATGAGCCATGTGCTTGGATCACTTCTATTGTTCAACTTTTGTCATCAGATGATCAGAGATGCAGACACCTGCGACAGTTTGTTGTATTCACTGGCAATATATAGTGAAACCGAGCCAAAACGTGATGCTTTTTCTTTCTTTTTCAAAAGCTATGGTTGATGGACTTTTTAGATTTAATTAAGCTTGTGTCACTTGCGCATCTGCTGTCAATCCCGGTGCATGAACCACTTACCATGTCTCAGCAGAAAGGAACTAGAGGAAATTGGCTTCATCTATTTTTTTCTTTCTCTATTGGGTGATTTGATTATAGTGTCTGGTCAAGTGCTGGTTTCTTTAGAGAGTTGATGACCAGAATACTTGTTCCCTTATTGGAAAGCTTCCATTGTAATACTTCTTACCTATTCTAGGACTCGTTGGTTCATACTTTGACGGTTTCCAGACATTTATGCCTGAAATTGTCCTCCCTTCAATTTGATAGCAAAATTGTGATTTTGTTGCTTAAAAATGTTCTTGTTCAGGGTGTTGCTATAACTCAAGAAAATTCATTGTTAGACAACACTGCAAGACTTGAGGGCTGGTTAGCTAGATTCCCTATGTTTGATTGGGTTGGTGGTAGAACTTCTGTAATGTCTGCCGTTGGTCTGCTTCCAGCAGCACTTCAGGTTGGTGACTCTGAAATTCAAAATTTGATGTGATCATCCATTATGTTCCATAGTTATTTATGTTCACTGTACACTTCAGGGAATTGACATAAGAGAAATGCTTGCTGGCGCATCATTGATGGATGATGCGAATAGAACCACTGTGGTAAGAAATTGGCTAAATCTTTCTTTTACTCGCTGGCATATTTCAATAATTCTGATGTTTGGTTAGTGAGGGTAGAGAACTTTCTTATTTATGTTCCTTTTTTCTTTGCAGGGGTCGAATTAATCATCTGCAGCGTTGCTGGCATTTTATGCTGGTAATCCTGGCCCCGGGATAGGATCAAAGGTATTTAGTGCTCTTAAGAGTAGCATAATACCCGAATTTCGTCATTGAAGCTTCTCTTATATGGCTTTGCCTTCTCTCTGTTCTTTCCCCCCCCCCCCCCCCCTTCCGTACAAGGACAGTCTATTATTATTTAGTCGGTATTTGCAGCAGCTGGTTATGGAATCTCTTGGGAAGGAGTTTGACTTAGATGGTAATCGGGTATGTGCAACAGAGATGAATACCTGGCTTTTGTTTGTGTAATGGGAATGTGGGGTGAAATTTAAAAATCTAATGGTTCAATTAACGTTCATTTGCCATAGTAGCTATTGAGATTGAAATGGCACTGTTATGTTACCTTCATAGTGAGGGCTTCCACGGGAGACTCTGATTCTATTTTAGAGTCTCCCTTTGGTACCATGGATCTGCTATTGTTTCCCTGAAGCCATTTAACCACTTGATCTATGCTTTTGGTGGTCTTCAGCATGATAATGGGCTAAGCATAAACTTGAGAAGAGAGCTATTCAATAGTTTGAATGTTGGATCAAGGTTTTAAATTGCTAAATGATTATTGGCGTCATATCTGTTTATTTCTCGATACTGTTACCAAATTAGCATGTGCATGTGTTCAAATTTGAACCTAAGCTTCTGTAGCTGGTGAATGAGGCTTTATCACTTAGAGAGAAGGTGACACAAAGATATATTATTTGCCTTCTATTTATGAGTAAAAGTGTAAAAGTTAGGTAAGACATATAACTTGTTAGAAGTATTAACTAAATAAAAACAGTAGTCTGAAATATCCTAGCGGAAGACATTAGCTTCATATTAGACTTGCACAAAATTTAACCATTGTTGAGAGGTCCCAACATTTTTGGCGTTAGGCATAGAGGACCTCTTCGAACTACCACCTGGTCTTTCTCTGATCTAATTCCTCGGGAACATTCATCATCGAAGTTGTTTCAGACTTGTCAAGATGCTTAAATTGCAGTGTGATCGAGAAATATGGACTTTTGTTGTCACAGGTTAATCAAGGACTTAGTGTCTATGGGAATAAAGGGAGCACAGATCAGCATGCGTAAGTGTTTGCTTTTGGGTTTTAAGCTGAATGATAAATCTCAGGATGTAAAGTTTGCTTACTCCTGATTTTCCCGTTCTTTTTCTGCAGTTACATTCAACAACTCAGAGAAGGCGTACACAATTTCTTTGCAACATTCATCGAGGTGCTTCGCGATAGACCCCCTGGTCATGATTGGGAGCTTGAACCAGGTGTCACATGTGGTGACTACCTCTTTGGCATGCTACAGGTTAGATTTATAACATCAGCCAGTGTTTTGGTACTCCTAGAGGGAAGTAGCCAGAAGGCCTAATGAAAAACAAATTTGAGTTTTGTTGTTTTGGATGATAAAACCTTGTTACTTCTTTCTTCCTATTAATCTGAACATCCTGATTAACTCTTACAGGGAACGAGGTCAGCTTTGTATGCTAATGACCGCGAGTCTGTTACAGTCACTGTACAAGAAGTGACGCCTAGATCTGTTGGTGCACTTATAGCACTTTATGAGCGAGCAGTTGGCATATATGCCTCACTTGTCAACATTAATGCATACCATCAGCCTGGTAAATAGATATTTCCGTTTGCCGATTGTAAAGCTTTTGGTCTGGAAGTACAACTCTGGAGGTTTCTGTGGCTGTCATGCTTTTGGCACTAATATATGTTACCTAGAAGTTAATTGATGCGCATTTGATTAGTTAACCACTTAAACTCACTGAGTTCCATCTTTTTTCTCTCTGTCTTCTGCTTTTAAATGTTATCTGCTCAGGTGTGGAAGCTGGCAAAAAAGCAGCAGGAGAAGTATTAGCTCTTCAGAAACGCGTCTTGTCAGTACTCAATGAGGCCAGGTAAAATGTTAAATCTTCATGTAGTCTATGTCTTCATTTTCACTCCTCTTTTTCGCTTTTATGTTTAATGTTTTCGATATCGATTTTGAGACAGCAAGTCTTTTATAAATCCTAATTTTATGTTAGAAAATATAGAGTAATCAGTCTTCCAATTAGAAAGCTTGCTTGGAAACAAAGGGGTTTGAAGCAGGTTTCTTAAGTGAAAATATGTTACCTTAGATGTTCCTTGATTGAATGGTATGTTTTGAGTGCAAAAGGATAGCCAACAACAAAAGATATGGGGATGGGTGTCATTAGGCCTCAGTTGCTGTATGTTTGACTTCTGAAAACATATGAAATTTTGAATGTTTACGGGAGGAGTTAAGTACGACAAGTTTACAGCTAAATCCAGGCGTCCTTTGATGGGCCTATAAGACATTAATGTTAGCCTGAATAATTGAAAGAAGCACCTTTCCATGGGACTTGGATTCTTACCCATTGGGTTGTCAATTCCTCGCTTCACAACTAACCTGTGTGTAAACGACTGAGGAAGTGGCTTTGGTTGGAGATGTGAATGTGTTATTTGATGTTCTCTTTGTTGCTTTGTTTGAAAGCAGATCTGTCAGTCGCTGACTAACACCATTGCGTCTCTCTGTTTTCAGTTGTAAAGAACCTATAGAGCCCTTGACTCTCGATGAAGTAGCCGAACGTTGCCATGCTCCTGAAGATGTAAACGTTCTATCTTGTGCTCCTTTTCAGAAACAATCTTGCAAACAACTAAAGGCTTTGATGACACTTACTCTTTGTTGATCTTTCTCAGATCGAAATGATTTACAAGATCATTGCTCATATGGCTGCCAATGATAGAGCACTTATTGCCGAAGGCACTTGTGGGTCACCACGGAGCATCAAAGTTTTCCTTGGGGAGTGTAATGTTGATGATTCGTTTGCTTAAGTTATGAGCAAAATTATTGTCCCGTGTAACGTGTTGTAGTTTTGTTCTAATTAAAAAAAAAAGAACTACAATGAATCGATTTTGCTCTTGTTGTACTGCCCCTTTTCTCGAAGTGGGGGGTTTTTTAATGTTTAAATAATATAGAAAGAGCATTTCATTCCCCCTCAACAGAGCCTAGTAGTGAACTTCAGAGGCGTTTGTTTATTGAAATTTTAGAGAATATTTTTAAAAATTTTGAGAATTTTTTGAATATTAAAATTTATTGGAATTTATGAAAAATATGAAGTATATGTGTAAAAGTGTGAAGTTTATTGAAATTTGTGAAATGTATATACGTGTGGTCGAAATTTTAGACCTCCAGACAGTTAGGCAAACAAACGCCCTTTTTGTGCTGCAGATCTTTTCATGGGTCCCACATCCCATGGTTTGCGTGGCCCCTTTGAGCCAAAAGAAATATTTGACGAACACTTCTTTGACTCTCTGGACTCTTGGGACAGAGCATACAGAAGTAGACCGACTCACGAGGCATTATTTAGAGGAGACAACTGACCACAGCCGTACTGTTTTGTTTCCGTTTCTTTTGGCTTTGGTGGGTTGAGTTTGAAAAAGGGTGTTCTCTGTCTCTTTTCTTTTGATACACGCAGAATTTAGCGCTTTACCAAAGATTCCCCCTTCTGTAAATCCTCCATTAACAGCGTCGGGCCACAGCCACTGATGGGCTCCACAACTATAGAGAATTTATAGCAACTAGTTTATGATATTTGATTCGGGGCGTTTGTTTATTGAAATTTTGAGAGATATGTTTAAAATTTTGAGAATTTTTTGAATGTTGAAATTTATTAAGATTTGTGAAAAGTGTGAAGTGTATGTGTAAAAGTGTGAAGTTTATTGGAGTTTGTGAAATGTGTTTGGTGTGGTAAAAATTTTAATCCTCAACAAATTAGACAAACAAACGCCCCCTCAATTGATTCTGCTATGTAAACTAGGTTTGAATTAAACAATAAACTTTCATTAAGAACTTTTGATTGACGAATATTCGAATATAATATAAGATTTTATACTAATTTATTATGTTATCTATAACTTCCAGTGGATATGCATGATGAACATTTCAGCTGCCTGGTGAGGTGGAATCACGTGGGTTGTTACGTAGTCGTTTTGTTCTGGACTTTCTTTTTCCAAATAACGTCGAGTTAGGAGAACCAAAAATAGACAAGGTGATTAAAAACGACAAGCGTTCTCCAGCTGTGTCATGTTCAAAGTCGTTTCAAATTAAAGTCCTTTTGCCCTCATGATTCCCCCGCCGTCTAAGGAGGAATAAAAATACTGACAGCCCAACAGTCCTTAAAAACATAATATAATCCATCATCCACAGATGCTCGTTGAGCCGTTCGTTTTACATACAAAGCCGACCGTTGCACATAACGAACACGTCCACCCCTGTGACGCTAGGATGTCTACAGTGGCTTCGTTTGTCAAAATGATGGTTTGCGAGGGGTGTTTTAGGTAATTCAGAGAACCGACATGGAACCGATTGGCAGCACCGCACACATTGTTAAGAAAGGAGAAAAGTATGGGCCACGTGGGACCACCAACCCATGTGACTGTTGAAGTGGGGATTATTTATTTATATTTTGTTCGTGTAGCGGGAATTTAGAGTAAAAGCGTCCCCACTACAACGTTCGACTATTTCAATGTTTTTAAATGGGGAATCGCAGCTCCTCTTAGCCACGTCAAACTACCCGTTACAAATTTCGTGCCCGCACTGCCTACTCTCACCTAAGTGCTCTTTATTTCCCCGATTAGTAAGGGCTTTCCGTTTGCATTAATAAGCTTAATTACGGATCTCGTTGTTTACCCGTGGGAACGGCGTCGTTTTCGCATGTTCGTCAATGAGACGGCGACGTTTTTATATGGAAAATCCTGTGGGGCCAACATCCTCGTACAATTTTAATTTGAATGGGAGGACGAGTCCACGGAAAAAAGTACGAGTAAAATAAAAAAGAAAAGGAAATAAAAATAAGATCACCGCGAGGGTGACAAAACCCACCTAGATTTGCAGAGAGCTTTTCTGGGTATCTCAGTCTCTCACAATTGAGCAAGGAAAGCTTCTGGGCTAAGCAAACCTTTTCATCTTCCCAAATCTCGCACCCTCCAGTTATATATTTCTTAGTTGATCCCCCCGCTCTCTCTTTCTCCCTCACTGAAAATCTGTCTTTCTACTGCGGCATTGCTGTTTGTTGAGCTCCTTAAGTAGTGAAGCCGTGGCTTCGATTCATATGTGGGGTTCCTCTTGTCTTTTTGAGAACTATTGTCCCTATGTTTCTTGTACCCGAGTTATTTGTTCTATTTTAATTTCTTTTGTAGTAAAAAAAATAGCTGAGATTTGAATTCGGGGTACAGGTGAAGAAGACGAAGGCCTCGCAATCATGTTCACAGAAGGTCTTGATAAGAATGCGGTTCGATGGGCTAGAGAGGTGGGCTTGACTATCTCAATTCCCATTTTTTCCTTTTTCCGCTTTTCTGTAAACCGTTCTCTCTCTCTCTCTCTCCTCCCCCCCCCCCCCCCCCCCCCCCCAAGTGAGTTCTCCTTGTTCAGAGTGTCACGATCCGTGAACATGTAAATCTCCTATACTCTTTTTTTTTTTTTTCAAAAATTAAAACTAAAAATGAAAAATCTCTGTTTCTTACCTGAAGGATGGTCCATTCACGAATTCGAATCTGAGACGTCGGATTGATCCCCTGTCCAGCATCCGCAGTGGCGGCGGCAGGGGATTTGGGTTGCCTCCTCCGTCGAAATTCAGAAGTGGGCATTTGCCCCCGAATGCCATTCCGGTCTCTAGAACACTACCGGGTGATGTAGACGAGAGTGCGTCTAATTCTGACAATGATATGAATACTGATTCAGAGGAGGATGTTTATGGGGGTAGATACTCCTTGGATTCCTCGCCACAAGATGAAAGGATTCCCAATGGTACTACCACTCATAGATATGGGAAAACAGCGCAGAGGCAGCCGCATTATGTTAGTGACTGTATGTACTCTGATGTCAGTTCGTCTATGGAAACGGTGGTAGGGAGACAAGGGAACGTGGCGCAGAGGTTGGTGAGGGGAAATGGGAGGGGCCCTGTTAGGAGCTATGGTAATACGGAGGAGGAGTCATCAGATTCTGCTGCTAGCTCGGAATTTTCTACTACTCAAGCGGGAAGCATCAATGGTGCTGTGCCTCGGACTAGAGCTTATGTTTCAGAGGGATATGCTTCAAGTGTGCCATCGCGGGTGAATGTGGAAAGTGCTGCTGAGGTTTGTAATACTTCCTTTTCTTTGCATTATTGTTGTGTGCTGGATTGAACATGATTATGCGAGGGTTGTATGTTTTTAGATTTTGAGTTTTGCATCCCAATGTAGTCGTAGTTTAGACATTTCCTTATCAGTATATAATACATTTATTTGAGAGAAAATCCAGACATGTATGAAGTAATTTTTCCTACCAAGAGCTTCAGGCATCGAGAAATGATAACAGATGTTTATTTGGTTCACTGGCCCGTTTACTTTCTTTCCTTCGAATTGATTTTGAGGGGTTTTAGATGTTATCGAAATTGTGACTCAGTGATTTTCTTTTCCCTGTATTGTAAACAAATGAGGATGACTAGGACTCGTGGTCTGATGAAGCCTGCTGATTTGTATGCAATATTCTAACTTTTCGCATTGTTTATCATTAGCTACTCTAAATTTGGTTGAATGAACTATGTGTACTCGGTGTGTCTCTGATGGTATTGGGAGAGAGATTTTGCATACAGTATGTGCTTCTACACATTTCAGTTTGATGAATGTATTAGCAATTTTTCAGGGCCACCTTGTTCGTAATTTTTGGTCAACCAGAAAGAAAATTCCTTGAATCAGGAAAGCAATAATTGGCATGTTTATCCATGGGCCATTTACTGGGCATTTTCCATTCTGTAGAAATTCTAGAGCTTTGTGTCTAAGATCTGGTTTACTGGGTGTGGGAAAAGACAAAACAAAACTGGAAATTATTGGTGAGGACCTCTTTTACTGATCACTTGAATTGTATCTAATGAGGCCTGGCTTTTCACTCTGTCTGTTATGTGGATCAGAAAGCTATTTGCCCTGTTTTGTTATGTCCCCCCCCCCCCTCTCAAAAAAAAAAAGTGTTTGTAATAAGTTCCAACTGCAAATACATCTTATTTTCAAGGTTTATGTACTATGGAAAGCATATTGGGGGGGGAACTTTACTCCCACTAGTGGGGATCAACATATTTGGAATTTTAACTTTTCCTCTGTTAGCAATAATACTATATATGCAAATCATATTGAAAATTTGTATTGTTTGCATGTTCAGCATTGGCATTCTCAGACAGGAACTAAATCTTACCTTATTCCACGTTTGCATTCCAAGATTTTTGGAAAATTTTGGTGATGCTGTGAAAATTGAGGTAGATTGGAGTTTTATTGATTTTGTGAAAAAGTAGTGAAAATTTTGAAGTATGTTTGGGAGATGGTGGAAATTTTGGAGTTTTATGGGAGTTGGTGAAAAAGTGAAGAGAGAAATTATTTGAATGAATTTTTTATGTTTATTGTGATGGAAAAAGATGATTTGATAGGGAGAGATAAATGATTTTGAAGTTTTATTATTATTTTTTTTACAATTTGGAATTAAAATTTCTTGACAAAAATTTTGAGTTAGTTATGTTTGGGATTGAGAATTTTTGGCCAAAATTCTCATTTGCAAACTTGACCTTACTGTCTGTGCTAAATTGGTCTATCTTGCAGGACTTGCATTCGAGAAACCTGCAGAAGGAGAAGTTCTCTGATGATGATGATGATGTTCCCAGTGCGCCTCCTATTGGTGTGTCCACTCATGAAATTAAGCCAAGTGCAGAGAGAAGTCCTGTATCTAAAGTACATAGCACACCATCTATTGCAGAAGTCTCGACCAAAAATGGTCAAAGTATGTTAGAAACCACTTCTAGTGTTAAGGTGGAGAATGGTACCGGGAATAGGAATGCAGACCAGTTTGCAAGGTTTGTATCATTTTCTAATGGTTGTCTTTGGCAAAAGTGATTTAAAAAAGTCTTTTTGGAAGACACATTACACTTGGAATCTAACCACACATATTAAGTTGGCAGATACTGTACTTTGTTTGTGTGCTTCAACTCATGAGCACAAGTATTTGTTATCTGTTTGCAAAATATAATCAGTTTTGTTTGGTATCTGCTGACAGAAATACAGCCAGTTCTGAAGTAGGTGCATCTTCAGGTTCATATCAAGCTCGCCTCCCAACATTTCATGCAAGGTATCTCTAACCAATGCTGCAGTTGTAAATGGTGCCAATGATACCTCGATAGCCTTTATCAATTGTGTTCATTCGCTGTTTTTATGTTCTTTGCAAATCAAATTCAGTGCTCTAGGGCCATGGCATGCTGTGATTGCATACGATGCATGTGTACGACTTTGTCTTCATGCGTGGGCAATGGAATGCATGGAAGCTCCAATGTTCTTGGAAAATGAATGTGCTCTATTACGGGATGCTTTCGGGTAGGTTCAGTCTCTTCTTGTTGTTGTTCATGTATTATGTCACCGATTCTGGCTGTTTTTTGGTTGTTCTTTCCTTTGATAGTCATAGAACCAGATGATTGGCATGGTTTTCATATTAAGATCCATAAAAGAAGTTAAAATTGGAATTCCAAGGCTTATCGTACGTCAATAATGCCAATATCTATTCTTCATGGTTTGGTGAAATATGCAGATTGTGGACACCTTGTTTAGGAGTAGTTCCAGTATAATATACTGCATTTTCTTGGTCCTTCTTTTGGACGTTTTATGCTTACTCTTCTTGGAAGAATATGTTTGTAGATTAAGGCCAGTGCTATTACAATCAGAGGACGAATTATTGGTGAAGCGCACTTCAGAACTTGTTGGTGAGGGGGTTGCTCCAAAGCCTAAAAAAATCATTGGCAAGATGAGGGTGCAAGGTTGGTTTTCGACCTCAGCTCTGGCATTCTCATTGTTCTAGTGCTTATTATGAGGGCTATGCTAAAAGCCTGTTGATGTTGCAGTGCGTAAAGTGAAAATGGCCCTGGACCCACCTACTGGCTGTAGTATCACGTCCTGTAGGCCACCAGTAATTAGATTGGAATCTTTGCGGCATCACTTATCCCATTTCCAGTCAACACTCTGTTCTGGATGGCATGCTTTGAGAAAGATTCATGTTACACCACGTCTGCCTGCAAATGGGTCTTTTTCACGTCAGAGCTTGGCCTATGTTCATGCTGGTACACGGTACATAAAACAGGTGTCCGGCCTCCTCAAAAATGGTGTAACAACCTTGCGCAATAGCTCATCATCATACGAAGTGGTGCAAGGTATATTGCGAACTCTATCGATTTGTCACCCGAGTTGAATTAGCTGTCAATTTGACTCTTCTTTTCAAATGACCCATCTTTCATTAAAAGAAGAGAAATCCATTTAGGTATATCATTATGAACAAAACACAATAAAAGCATGTGGGACATGCAGAGTGAAGTGTATGCTCTAATTTCCTCTTTCCGTCTCATCTAGACATAATAAATGATGATTTTGCTCTCCATCCTGAAATTGCTTTGAGTTTCCCCTGCGATTGAAGCTGTGAATGACAGTGTTTGCATTGACATGCTATTCAGATCTTATTCTTGTGGTACTTTATAATACTTTACCTGGTCCATTCACTGTTCATTTCAACTTAAAGGTTTTTCCTTTTCACCTGCCAATGTCATCAGAAACATACTCTTGTCTGTTAAGGCTGAAAAGTTCACCTGAAGATGACGCTATCCGAATGCAACCTGGATCCGGTGATACCCATGTCTTGTAAGTTCTCTTCGCTCATTTATTGTACATACTTCTAGAATTGCTTGAGAAAAATGCTGACGACTTTACAGCTTTCCAGATGGTGTGGGAGATGATTTACTAATTGAAGTCCAGGATTCCAAGGGGAAGCAGTTTGGCCGTGTCCTTGTTCAACTGGCTACTGTTGCTGATGATCCAGTAATATTTGTTTTCTCTGACATTAGCTTTTAAGTATAATTTGGTAGTGAGAACTGTCATAACGGAACGCTAATAACAACATTGACTGCAGTCTGACAAGCTACGCTGGTGGTCTGTTTATCTCGAGCCAGAACATGAGCTTGTGGGGAAGATACAGCTGTATATTAACTATTCAACTAGTTCAGATGATAATAATCAACCCAAGGTCAGTAACTTCATAGTAGTCTTCAGATTTATTAGCTAATCAAGAGTTGCTTGTAAGCCATGTATCAGAACTAATAATTACAATATATTTGTTTCTCTGAAGCAGTAGCAAATCCTACATTGTTTTTGACTAAGTTCCACTAATGGCACAAGCTTGTCAATATAGATCATTGATGCTACTAAGTTAGATATAACCTTGTGATTACTTGTTGCAACCATTTATGGTTCTAGGATATGTATGCCTTTTTGTCATCCCATAATGTGTGTCCATTCCAAACACCAAATTGTTATAGTAATTTATTTTTAATTAAAGACAAAATAAACTATATATGTGCCTCACTTTTCTTGTTGACTACTTCCAGAAGGGAGAATTTGGAAAGTTCTGTTAAAACGTTGAGAAATGTTTGCATTTCCTTGCTATCTGTGCATTGGGCATTATGAGAAGTAAAGAGAAACTAATTTTCAATTGATATGTAATAACTGTAAGAATTAAGGTAGTTGAACAGCTTGAGATCTGTTGGATCTTTGAGTACCTATACCACTCAAAATTATTTAATTCATGTGGCAACTAATTGTAGTTCTCGTCTGAATTTTTCCTATCACGTCCTTAACATGTAAGGAAACAGTTCCCCCCCAATTCCAAAAACAAAAAATGAATGAAGTTGCGCCCTTCCTTCCCAATGGACTTGGCATATTTCTGTGAAGAATGACTGTTTATTGTTTAAAGTTGGAACATGGCTAATAAATAATTTGATGATGTTGTATGTTATTCCTGTTCGTCCCAGTGTGGCTCTGTTGCAGAAACGGTTGCATATGATCTAGTTTTAGAGATTGCTATGAAGGTTCAGCATTTTCAACAAAGAAACCTATTGTTGCACGGACCATGGAAGTGGCTCTTGACTGAGTTTGCCTCATATTATGGGGTTTCCGATGTATACACCAGGCTGAGGTAATTTGATGTTAATGTTAATTGCTTCCCTCTGCTGAAATCATTAGGCCATGAAGTACATTAAGCTACCAGAAGCAGTTTCTGTTCTTTGGCTGTTTTACTCTAAATTGAAGTTTAAATATGCAATGTCAATACAGATACCTTTCTTATGTCATGGATGTTGCTACGCCAACAGCTGACTGCCTCAACTTGGTGTATGACTTGTTAATGCCTGTTTTTATGAAAGGCCACAGCAAAAACACATTGAGTCATCAAGAGGTACAGATAAAATTCTCCAATATGAAGCATGTAATAAATTGTTATATGGTTTTTGCTGTTTTTATTTTACATGGGAGATTGCATCTTCTCATTTTCCAAATTGTGTTTGTGTTATATTAGCATTCTTTCATACTGTACTTTGCCAGATCCTGATACTGCCACTAACACGAAACTGCATAATTTCTGCTTGCCTAATCAGAATCGAATTTTAGGAGAAACAAAGGATCAAATTGAACAGATACTTTCTTTAGTTTTCGAGAACTACAAGTCGCTTGATGAATCCTTGGCCTCGGGTATCATGGAGGTTTTCAAGCCCGCAACTGGGCTTGCAGCACCTGCACTGGAACCTGCTGTCAGATTGTATACGCTGCTTCATGACATCTTGTCTCCTGAGGCTCAGACTGCTTTATGCCATTATTTTCAGGTCTAACAGAATCAGACCTTTCTTTTTATTATGATGCTTCTTGCGACGTATACCTGTTTTCATCAGAGTTACGGTCTCCCCAGGTTGCAGCAAAGAAGAGATCAAGAAGGCACTTGAGCGAGACGGATGAATATGTTACCAGCACTAATGAAGGGATTTTGATGGATCCTGTTTCCATGACTACTGCTTACCAGAAGATGATATCCCTGTGCATGAACATTAGGAATGAAATTTTTACGGATATTGAGATACATAATCAACATATACTTCCTAGGTATGTTCCTCAAGCTGTCATCTGAATACTAGAATATTTTATAGTAATCCATAAGATGTATAGCATGTCTTGATGCTATGCGTTAGATTTGAAGTCCTAAAAGTTGTAAGGTACAAGCAGATAATAAAAGTTTACACACAAACCATTCAAATTTTTGCTAATCATTTCCTTGATATATGTAACTTACACAAATGTAATTTGTCGGACAAGTTCCTCTTTTTCACCAAGAAATAGAATATACTTTTAGAGTCTTTTCTTAAGTTGCAAGGTCCAATCTTATTCGTCCAAATAAATGATCTCAAGTTTTCCAGCACATGCTGCAAAATTCTGGCTTTACTGTAATGTTCACAAATTAATCCGGACATTTTGAAATCATCACCAAAACAAGTCATTCCATTAAAGAGGGCAAACAGCTTGATGAATAATTTCAATCTTCCTGATTAGTGTGCCCATTTTATTTTCTTCTCCTGATTGTTGGTTGAGTAAAAAAAGGCTGCGATCTTTACCTTCTGATCTTAGAAACAAACATAATGCAATGCTTAATGCTTTGATATATATGATTAGCTCCTCAAGTTTGCACTATTGCATACTTATCCTCTATCCTCTATTTTCATGTCGCTTATCTACATGGTTTCTTGGTGTTGTGGCTGGCAATCTTCTGTCAAACAAGTAGGAACCTAATGTTTGAATGTGTTTTATGCAGTTTTATAGACCTCCCAAATCTGTCTTCATCCATCTACAGCACAGAACTTTGCAATAGATTGCGAGCTTTCCTCATTGCTTGCCCCCCCACAGGCCCTTCACCTCCTGTGGCAGAACTTGTTATTGCTACAGCAGATTTTCAGAGGGATCTTGCCAGCTGGAACATCAGGTACTGTAATTTCTTTTCCTTTTTGTTAATGGCGCAGGAAGAGTGGAAACTATCATCGTGTTATCTTGTGTAGTCCTAACCAAACTTTATGCTCTTTCTCAGCCCTGTCAAAGGTGGAGTTGATGCGAAAGAATTATTCCACTTGTATATTTTGCTATGGATACAAGATAAGCGTCTCTCTTTGCTCGAGTCATGTAAATTAGATAAGGTACATATGTTAAGCCCAGGTAGTTTTATGCTATTCTCTCCTTATATTTTCCAATTTTTTTGGGTGTTTTTTGCACAAGTGCTTGGATGGAAGCAGCAAAATAATTGTATTTGGTGGGTGGGTGGGCAGGGGGAGTTCATAGCCCCTCAACAGCACCATGTTGAGGGGCTATGTTCATGCTTGATCCTTCGAAAATTCTCAAATCTTCAATTCTATTGCGCATCTCAAGATGTACTTCGTTATCTCTGCCTGCAGGTGAAATGGTCTGGAGTTAGGACGCAACATTCTACTACTCCTTTTGTTGATGACATGTATGACAGACTGAAAGAAACTTTGAGCCACTATGAAATCATCATTTGCCGATGGCCAGAATATATTTTTGGCTTGGAGAATGTATGTCCAGATGGGTTTTCTTTTCTTTCAATCCTTTTCTTATTTGTTCTCTGACATCACTATCATTTTCTTTAACTTTGCTGTCTAAGATCTGCTGAGTTATCATTGGTCTTGTTTTCATTTTCATGTTTTCTATATATTTCTGACCATTGTTTTATACTAGTAACCAGCCTTGTTGCTTGGTCACTGGCTTCACAAGCTTCCTAGGGTTAATTCGAAGTGACTGGTGAGGTAGTTTGCCAAAAATATGTTTACGGGATTAAAGACGGAGCTAGTCATTCCTGTAGAGTGAAGACCACACTGTGCCATACAGTTGTTTATTCCTCAAATGGATTTTTTTTTTCCTTGGCTATTCCACAAATGGATTACTATGTTCATAACAGGAACCAAGTATTCATCTTCAACACTGGCATTCTGACTCATGTTTTCATGCCTATCAAATCAGATATGCACAAGATATGATCACCTGTTGCCTTTCTATGGCACTACTTGAAAGAAGTGTCTAACTTTGTTCAATTATGTTACTTGTATTTCATGAAAAATTGTTTGTCCTGAATTTGTTTGGTATTTTGGGCTATGTTTTCCACAAGGCTATTGCTGATGTTGAAAAAGCAATTATCGACGCTTTAGACAAGCAATATGCAGATGTCTTGTCCCCTGTGAAGGAACATATGGCACCCAAGAAATTTGGCCTCAAGTATGTCCAGAAACTTGCCAAGCGCTCCGTTTGCCCCTATATAGTTCCTGATGAGGTCAGTTATAATCTGTCAAACGTAGAACCTTCCTTGATTGGTAATTCTTTTGCTTGAAATTCTGGTGTTGCTTTTCAGCTAGGAATTCTTCTGAATTCAATGAAAAGGATGCTTGATGTCTTGCGCCCCAAGATGGAAGCTCAGTTTAAGACATGGGCTGCTTGCATCCCTACGGGTGGCAACGCAGTTCCTGGAGAGCGTCTCACTGAAGTAACAGTGATGTTGAGAGCCAAGTTCAGAAATTATCTGCAAGCAGTTGTCGAGAAACTCACAGAGAATGTGGGTATCATCCTGAAATCACACATTATGTGATTGATTTTGCATGAATTTTCATGGTGGTTTGTGAATAAAGATAAGATACATATATGAAAGCAGTTAATGAAGTTCTGACCTGAACAAATTATAGAATTTTATTTTTTATGAATGAAAGATCCTTGGCTATTTGCAAAAGAGATGATTTTCGGTTTATAAAGCACAGCTTCGCACCAAGCGGTAATGCTTCAAGTTTGTTTATTTTCCTGGAACTTGGAGATTATGGATATTCCTGCAACTTGTCTACGATAACAATGCCAGCACATACTTAATGGCATTGCATGTTTTATTACTCCCTGTGCAATGTTTGTGTTAGAAATGAAAGTGTCCAATTAAGCATATACATACTGAAATTACTGTTCTTCTGCATATAATTGCAGCAGCCAAGTTGCCTATTTTTTCCAGCATGAAAATGTAAATTATACAAGGATTTTCTGTCACTCATCCTTGATTGACTTCCCTTTTTTGGTTGTTGTTCAGACAAAGTTACAGAATGCTACAAAACTGAAAAAGATTCTTCAAGATTCGAAGGAAACTGTGGTGGAGTCCGATGTACGGGGTAGAATGCAGCCACTGAAAGAGCAGCTAACAAGTACAATAAATCACCTTCAGTCTATCTTTGAGACTCATGTTTTCATTGCAATTTGTCGGGGTTACTGGGACCGGCTGGGCCAGGTAAGTTCATTGCTTCTATATCTACTGTATTCCAGATACTGAAAATCGAGGCTAATAATCCACAACATGCGGTGTATTTCTTCTGTCACAGGATGTTCTAAGCTTTTTGGAGAACAGGAAAGAGAATAGATCGTGGTATAAAGGTTCAAGAATTGCAGTAACAGTAAGTAATACCGTTGCAACATTTTTTCCTTTGAATGAGTAGGAGCATTACAGCTTCACCAGTTATTTAGTTGTAATTAAAATCCTGAGTTGGACAATTTCTTTGTTAGAACAGTAGACCACTAATTGAATGCATACTATATGAGAGTTCCTATCTATGACATTGCTAAATGGCGTATCCGATTCCTGTACAAGTAGACAGTTTTCTTTTCTTCATTTTCTTTGTTCTTCTTTTGGAAATTTCGGGTTTGTAACATTAGTTCTAGAGCATCCTAGTCCAGGAACACAGAAGTTGGTGGGTGGATTCATCCGACCAAGAAAGGCATTAGCCATGGGAGTCTCTGGGAATTGTTTAGACCAAAGTTGAGTGGTTTAGATCAAGTTAAGTGAAGATGGGCCACCAATATCCCGGGTGTTACATTTTCTGTACATGTCTCCATCTAATGGAAGCACGAATAGCAGCCTCCCCTTTAATTTTCCGAAGCCAAAAAGCCTTGGGTTGAGCATTTCGTAACTTATTTGGTGTGATAATATTCGGGAGGATTTCTTTTAACGTTTCATTTTACAGTCTTTATGTACTTTCCCTTCTGATATCTTCACTTTATTACTTTGCAGATTCTGGATGATACCTTTGCCTCGCAAATGCAGCAGCTGCTTGGAAATACAGTTCAAGAGAAGGACCTAGAGCCACCTAGATCTATCATGGAAGTCCGTTCAATTCTTTGCAAGGACGTTCCCAATCACAAGGATAACACATATTACTACTAAGCCCATGTGTAAATATGACTGGGTGACCGGAGGCGCGACTCACCAAAAAACACAGGGACTCGAGTAACCTGGGAAATACTAGATGTCAGTCGATGATCCTGTTGGCCTGCTGAACATGGTTTATGAGCTGTTCCGGTCATCAGGATGCACACATATTAGTCTCGATTGCTGGGGACTGCTAATTTTGTATAGGGAGCAAGCAACTCGGCTGCTCCAAAGCCATAGATCCGCTCTTTAAAGGGTCTCTTTGTTCCTATTCATTTTATATATTCGATCAACACCACTTTTTTGTAATGCAATCTCTATATATGGCTTTGCCTTTATCAATTTTGAATAACCTTCTTCTAGTCCTTCACGCTACCAAATATTTGGGTGGTCAACTAGACAAGGCCTGAACTGCCTTAGCTCTCACATTCAGGTTCCATTGCGACATTTTTAGAATGTTGGTGCTCGATAAGCAACCTGTTTGGAGAGGATTACACTTGGGTCTCGGGGGGGGGGGGGGGGGGGGGGCGAGAGAGAGAGAGAGATCCTTGATCCTTCCACATCTGCCTTCGATATCTGAATGCGTTTACTTGACGTCCAAAACAAACCAAACACCTACGGCGGGACAAATACCTAAAAACTCCAACATTGGGCTAGAATTTGATCCACCAGTAGGACCTTGGAATCAAAGAGACGTGACCCCCTAAAGAAGATGACTTGTGGGACTTTTTCGTTGGAGTGAAGATTGTTTCCCGTGTCTGTGTGTGCAAGAAGGGAGCTCGATGCGTACATGTTTTGAGGAATTGGCCAGACTAGCAGTAGAAGGTATAACCTCCAGAATGCACAGAAAGAAAAACGTACAGAGATTTAAAAAAGGGTGAGAAAAAAATAAAAACACAAGGAACCCAGTCCATGGTTCCTAGAAAACTATACAAAAAAGGTTTTACTGTTCTCTTAATCTCAGAACGAGCCTTCCCAAAGTGAGCCCACAAAGCACTAGTTTTCTCTAAGGGAACTTGGGAATAATTCTAAAGCCATCTACAGATCGTTATTGCTTCAATATGTTGGTCCATAATGAAGGATACCGAGACTCGTACTGCTGGAGTTCCAACCGGCAAGTCTCTCTATTCACCGTAGAACTATATTCGATATTATATTCAATTGATCGAATCAACTTAAAGGACTTGATTGATAAATACTTGAGTTTTAGACCAAACGCAGTTTATCAATCATTTTCACTACATGCTGCCTTAAAGCTGCAAAAGATCTGGAAGAAGGCACTAGAGTGCCTCACGTTAGGCGCAGATACAACCTGCTCCTAGTGTCAGCATGTCCGCAAAGGTGCATGTTCATGATGTGTATTTCAATCAATGTCAAAGCTTCCACATAAAAGATGCCCACAGAGAACCATCACTGAATAGATGTGGAAGCTTAGCAATTCGGAATATATCGGTATACTTTTTGTTTTTTTTTGTGTGCTAAATAAGAATATATCAGTATACAGTGAATGTATCCACTAGTACACTGCCAAAGAATGGAACACGTTGATAACAACATCATTCAAACTGCAAGAATAAAGACTTAAAAACAAAAACAGAAAAGGCTTAAACCATTTCAATGGGATTTTTCCAATGAATTTGAATTGCACTCTGGAAATGCTTCAAACGGGTAAATATTTACAGAATTAAGAATTAACAAGAAATTAATCAATCAGTGGTCAACCAACACACCACATTAATGTTACACAATTTGTGGAACATGAAGTTACCAGAGCCACAACTACAATAGGGAATCCTAACATCAGAACTTTTCTCTATGCAGCACAGGCAAATCAGAAAAGCTTTGATATAACTTGACAAGATGTCCAAAAGGCTTTAGTTGCAACCCTTAGAATCATAGGATTTTGGTATATCCTGAGGAGAGAACCAAAAGAAAAAAATAAATAAATCATCAGTAGAAAGATAATCCTACAAGCAAAGAAAAAAATATATACAGTACTTCTTCTTTCTTTCTTTTCAACCTAAAAATAATAAGTAGAAGCCCAAGATGTAGGAGGAGAGCAAATAATCGAACCTACCCTATAGCAGTTGCACCCCAAGAAGCCACATTATAAATAACTTGGCTTCCATCCCACACCTTTCGAAGCTTCCCCTTTTTCTTTTTCACTGAGAATGTCTTGCTAAGTGCTACAAGAGAATTCAGATGATGTCAAAACTCCACTCACACATCTCTGGACATAAACACGATAACAACTAATGCCTGGATAGCATTTGGATCACATAGAAGGATTACTAGAGGAATTTTTTCCCTTTGATCTTGTGTTGGATATATGGAAGAAAGACAAAGGCACAAATCAAGAAGGAAAGTAATTGAACTTACCATCCTGGAGTTGGTTAGGGGTCAAATCCTGCAAAATCAACAAGACAAGATTAAAAACAAAACTATATGCGTAGGTTATGATAAAATCAAATGATCAGCCCTTTTACAATCAGCTGAAAAAGAAGAAAGTTGGTACGGCAATGACATTCAATCATATTGCCAACCATCCATCAAAATATGCCTCTGGAGTTCATTGTAAGTTGTGTAATATGGAGTTACAAAAGAGCAGAGAACGTAGTTGGATCAGTGAGAACAGTTGGACCCTACTGATAAAACACTAAAACTTAACAAAGAGCAGAGAACGTAGCATACCTTAGTCTGTTTTAGGGACAATAAATATGCAGCCATGAAGCATGCAATACCCTCTACTATATCTTCCTGAGCAACAAGGACGTAATCTTCTTGTTTCAAATCCATATCTTCACCGTCCCATAGATCATTTTCACTTACCATGTCCCAAGAACTACCTTCTTCTGCTACATTACAAGAATCTTTTTTAGCATCCAAGTTGTAGAGAGAAAAAAGACAGCTATTGTACATCCAACGATAACAGTTGTAATCAAGGAAGTTCAAACCGTAGAAGAAATTATTTGAAGGGAAATTGGTAAGAAGTAAACAAAAAGGAAAAAAAAAAGAAAAAAAGAAGAGGATATATTTGTGTGCATACCAGCAACGTTTTGTGGAACAGACGCCTGTGCACACTCTAGCTTTTCAAGGAAGTCAGAGCATTCAACCCTAGATTTGAGAAGATCACACAACTGCACATGTAGAGAATATGGAGTTACAAAGGGAAGTAAGCAAATTATTCCTTCTCACCGACTCAAAACTGTTTTATAACACCTACATGACGAAGTATTTAATTACTCCAGTGGATAATAAAACAAGATCAGGGCTGACAAGAGTATCTATCTATCTTACAATAAATAAATGTTCCAAGTAAAACCATTTTCTATCACAGCTTTCAAGGTTCTCAAGCATGATTGCCATATATGAAAGATTTGAATGTATAGTCCTTTGTACTGTTACCTTTTTCTTTCAATTAAGCTTTCCTTACTTATTAAAAAAAAAAAAAGAATGTATTATTGATTTAAAGTCTATGAAACAGTTAAGCTAATGAAATCAAGCTCAAATGACACTACCTACACATTAAGAACAAGGTGGAGGGCGAGGTGGAAAAGGAAAAAAAGTATAAGCTCAAGATACGCTGACACAGAGGACTCAAATATATAGCATATAAAGCTGGATTACATTCATGCTGTCAAAGATATTTCCAGTTAAATGTATGCGAGCACTGACTAAAGACAAGCCCTTAATCTTAAAATGGTAATAACCACTGTAACTGCAATGGGCTGCACCTAAAATTTCAACGCCCCCACCCCAACCTCTTCAACCTTTTAATTAACAACCAAATCAGAGAACCACCACGAGCATTCTCTTTGGAAAAACAAAAACTCTTGTTCACCTTGGCTTGAACTCAAAATCAGCCCGGCTAGCCAGTATATCCAATCCCCAGTATTCATTTCAAGCGCTACCACCCACATCATAGTCGTCAAGGAGAGAAGAGATAAAGGGAGAGAGGGAGAGAGAGAGAGGAGGGGAGGCCAAAATACGAGAAGAAGCTCAGCTAGAGAATTATGTCCAGAAAAATTATTCCTTGAAGAAATCTAGTAGAAACTTAAGATATTCTTCTGCAGTAAAGGCATCCAACATGAACACGAGCAATATGCCTAGAAACTTATCCAGAAACCTAATCAGTGATCAATCAACAAAGAGTTTTAGAAAACTTTTAGAAAGAAAATTAGAGCCTAATCTATGTTCTGTTCTCAGCTAGATAAACAATGAACACAAATTTCACCAAAGTAAGCCTCGTGCACCTATGGCCCGGCTGGGGAAATCAAATTTACTTACTTTAAAATGCAAAACAACAAATAAGATTAGAAGCTTAATGCCCTCTAATTTTTGGTCACCTTTTTCCGAAATAAATTCTTCATATAACGCCAGAATCCAACCACAATCAAAGCCGACTCTCTATAACTTATCTGTAATTATGCACCTAAATGTTTTCCTTTCATTTCTTAACTTTCTGTCATCCATTCAAACAACAGCTCTGCCAACCTACGAGACCCAGTTGACCTCAACCCTAAGAAAATCATCGATTCCCCAAAAGGTTAAAGTTACACACCTCATCGGCTTCTCGGTCACCTTGCAGAGAACCTGAGCTCTCGCCACTTTGATCCCCGTCAGTGTTTTCACCATCTACGTCATCGGCACTATCGTCGTCATCGTCGACACCGCTCGTAGAATTGAGCAATTCGAGAGCTCTCTGGCACTGCTCGAGCACTGCCTGCAAGGTCTTCCTCTTCACTCGAACCCGATCCTCATCCACCAAATTCTCCATTCGGGTTTTCCCGATAGCCGAGGGTTCCGTATCCGACACCTCGACGTCCATATAACCTAAGTTACACACAATTCGAGCACCAGCTCTTAATCCCAAAAACTTCCTTTTCTCAAACAGGTATGTTTATGAAGTCGGGGAATTCTACGGATCCTCTGGTCGTCGAGATTGAGGTTGGGGTGTCATACAATTATTGGTGTGCAACATGTGCGTCTTTTGCCTTTGTGTTCTTTATGGACTCTCGGTTGCCTATTGGTTTTTGAGGTCTCTTTTTGTGTTTTTTTTTGTTTTTTTTTGTAGGTTTCCGTGAATTGAAATTTTGCCTCCAGCTGCACGAAAACTGTATTATTTTTCCAATCTAATTTCTGTTTATTATTAATTAAATTAATATAATAAAACAAAAAATTAATTAGTCGACGCAATTATCTGCGATGTTTTAGAAAACTAGGCGCGTTACGATCTAGTATTCTCTGAATATGAGACTTTCGGAAGCCGAACATTAGGAAAATGGAACACTCAACTTCGTTTGGGGAAGCAACGATCCATTTTTAAATTTATTTTTTTATTGAAGGTATTTATCTAAATTGGATGTAAGACTAACAAATGTTACTGGGCTTGGACTATTTTGGGCTGACCTTATAGTCCAGACCATAAGTTGCTTTGGACCAAACATTACCATAGGCCCAACAATATCAGGCGGACCACGGGTCTCTCGTCTCTGGAAATAACAAGCTATTTATAAGGTTGCTCGTGATCTGCGAGGCTGGTTGGGTTTTCCGTTTTACGTTTCCTAGGGGCTCCGAGCTTTCCCAGTACAAAATTTCCGCTTAGCCCCGCGTCCGAACGCCGACCGAAAGAGGAAGCCCGACCGTCTATGTGTGTAATCGGGGAAATTAACGTAGGATTTATGCGTTTTTGGTCCCAGTAGCACAGAACCGAATGCAATATAAGGTAGCACAGAATTCACAAATTTGTACTTCTGCTGTAGAGGTTAAAACCGTCTTTATGAGAAATTTTACTCCACAAAGAACGAAAAAGGGAGCTTTGCTTTCAAAAGAGATGATTTTCATAGAAAGGCTTCAGAAAAATAGCCCACCGAGAAATCAACGCAATTGTACATATCCACCGGAAACCGCTCTTATTCCAAGATTTCGTTAGAGGAAATGCAGGAAAGAATTTTTTCTGCTTTGCTGATGCGCAAGCCTTGGATTAAAACAAGAGCATATGTGACGACAAATTCTACATGCTGAAAATTTCGTTTCCATCTACAAAAAATACAAACAAAGATTGAAATAAGGACAATCTATCTCCACACAAATTCTAAATATCCCCTTTCATTTTGGGGAAAAGGAACATATTATTCTAAGCTGCGTCACTACTTAGTCCTCATGTTCCAGTGAGAACAGCAAATTATGCTGATTTTGTAGGCCATGATGCTTGAGCCGACATAATAATTCCCACAATCACTCCGAACAGCCCAAGTGCACTACCGAAGATTTCGATCACAAGGATCTTCACAAAAAGAGAGGAGTTTTGAGCATCAGATAATGCACAACTGCTTCCAATGATTCCCACACACACCCTATTGCATAAAGAAGAATCAGAATGAATGTAAGGTTAAGCAAAAGAAAATGTTCATGACGATTCCAAAAAAGAGTAAAGCCAGGAGATACGAACCCGCAGACGAGGTTTGCAAAGCCCACAATAATCCCAGATGCGAAGATTGCATATCCTGCTCTAAGAGACTCAGGTGCATAAAGCTGTGATGCTGGGACACTCTCTAACTTTGTTTGTAGAATAATTGCCACAATAACGCCATAAATAGCAACAGCTTCACAAAAGATAACACTGAAATAACGTTAAAAAGTGTAGCCATCAATGCATAATAAGCAGCTATGCTTTGGGCAAAACGGAACAATTCAAGGTACAATCAACAGAAGCGAGTTCTGTTATCTCAGACTTTCAACCTAGAAATTGCTTTGAATGTTACCGCTGAATAGCGAGCACATATGATACTTCATTCCAGTTTTGCAACAAGGGGAGTCATATTGTCCAAAAAAGAAACAAGCATTGCATATCCAGAAACATATTTAGGGTGTTTTACCTACTCCAGCTTAGAATGAGAAGAAAAGTCTATCACTACTATGTGCATTACATAGGTTCAAAGACATAGAAGTACCTATCTACTACACATGCACAGACGCATAACTGTGCCAACACATAAAATTAAGGCATAATTGCACCCAAAAGTCCGTGTGGTATTGAAAAGTTACAAATAAGCCCCCAAGGTAAGAAAACCGACAAATAGCTCCCTGAGATCGCTATTCCATTAAAAACAAACCTTTCCATACACTCTCGTCTTAGACGCTAACGGTGGTTTATTTGTAACTTCAATGTACGAAGAGACTTATTTTTAAAAGAATATTTCTTATGGAGCTATTTGTCGTTTTTTGTACCTCAGGGCTTATTTGCAACTTTTCCATACCACACAGACTTTGTCCTTCATGATGCATGTTTTCCTAGTGTCACTCCTACACATATTCCGTAAAAATTGATGCATCTCATTTTCAGGCACAGTTTAAGAGCATTCAAGACCCCCCCCCTTTTCTCTCTCTAAGCTAGAACAGACAGAGAGGACTATAAGTACTAAAGCTACTGTGCAGTGGCAAAGCCAGAAATAAATCTAAAAGGGGGCCAAGTCCTAAGGGAAAATAACAGAAAAAAAAATTTTACTACGTAATGCAAAAAAATGTATTAGAGTTAAAATATTGAAAATTAAGAACTAAAATCAAATTCATTTATATTAAATAATGAGGGAACTTATATGAAAATACACCATGACAGAAAAGTGAGTTTCTCACATGACAAATAGTTTATTTTGTCAGCCAACCCAACTGAATAGTGGTAAAGACACAATGATAATGGCGTTATGTGTTTCTAGGAAATAATGGTGCTTTATGTTGGTAGGCAAAGTTATCTGAAAATCCAACAATTAGTTTGTACTATTAATGTTGACTGTGTACAAATCTTAGAGCAGAGCTGCTTAGCCTATGCAACTTGTCCCCTCTCTTCTTATTGGAAAGAGATCACTCAAGCTCTGATCTTTACTTTTCGTTTAATAAGTGAATAAAAAATGACATGTTCAAACATTCGACCTCCAAGATGGTATAGAGAGTGGATCCAATAGAATATCAAAAGATTGAACATGTCCTCTTAAAAATTTCAATTACCTCAAGCATACTTTTCAGTCTACAAATAACATCATAACAAAAAGGAACATCAATATCTTAGAAGCACTAGAGATCTTAATCTAAAACCAGCACGTATTCATATATTGTGTGCATATAAACTTAAATCAGAGAGAGTTAACATCAAAATGAGATTCTATTTCAAGGAAATCAATCCACTGGGCTTTAAGGGGGGCCAGCCTGGTTACAGGAGACACATATTAGTTATATATATATAATTCAACATTTTGAATTGGGCCAATTGGGGCAGGGGCCAAGTTGGACCCCCCCTCCCTCCGCCACTGCTACTGTGTCACGATTTCAGGTTTGATGTTGAACCAATGTTTCTCCCTTCCTTCTTCAAGACAAGGCACTTACCTCTAAGGCTAAAAGATTATTGAGCAAGCTAAGCCCTAGAGAATACACCACCCATGAATAAGAGAGATAACATCACTCTTGTCCTAACTTTGCAGAAACCTTCTTAATTTATCTTCTATGTCATCATCCATCCTTCCTCATTTGTGCCCAAAAATTTGTCGATTTCTAGTTCGTTCTATCATGAAGATTGCCGGACTGAGAAAGTGAATCCACAAAATAAGGAGTTTCAAGAAACAGACAACTACTTGCTCAAAAGCGACCAATATAATTATCAGTGGGATAATTGCTGTCTGGCATATACAGATGCAATGCACAACAGCCACATACAGGTAGGTAAGATTTGAGATTAAGAACCAACTCAGCCCACGTGAGATAATAAAAACATGACATGGGAAAGGATTGCACAGTACAGAACGGAAGCAGGCACTGTATTCCTCAGAAATAGTACATAAACAAGCGATAATATATAGAAATTACCCAACTAAGAGTAAGCCAGTGATCAAATTCTACAGAAACCAAATGCTAAAAATAACATCTACACGATACTAAACATCGCAACAAGAGCATTTCGCAAACAACCGTGAACAATAATTCACCAAAGTTCAATGAACGATAGTCCAGGGAACACATTTTGCATTCAGTCTTAGAAACAGGGAAAACTCAAAATTCCAATAATTTAAAGAGAGGACATAATAATTGCGAAAATGAAAAGATTAAAAGAGAGAGAAATAGGGTCGTGATACCTAATTAGATTCTTGGAAGTAATACGAGGAGCTTTGATTGCAGCACCGATCAAACTGCTTCCAGTTATAAATATACCCCTAACAAATCCGAGTTTTCACAGATAGGTTATCAGAAAATAGAAATTGAAAAGAGGCACAAAGAAAAACAAAAGATGATGGGCAAAAAAAAGAAAGGTTAGTAGTACCAGGCGGCGCCGAGGACGGAGACGCCGATGGCTACGGCGATGCCAATGGCAGAGAAGGTGTAGGGCGAGATCTTTGCCAGGGAGTGGGCCCACGTGGCCGTATCTCCTGCCATTGCTGATGAGCCCGAGATCGTTCTGCCTCAACGAGGTCCGATCTGGTGGTGGTTGCGCTTAGATTCGAGGTGTTTTTGTTAAGGATATTAATTACTCCGTTGTCGTTCTGATAATAAAGATGTTATGGCAGAAAAAAATAAGAAACAGAAAGATGTCATGGCAGAGGACGAGAATGGACGTCGCCCGTACAAACGTACTGGCGCGAATGTGATATAAACTTTCACTCTCTATACGGCGTCGTTTATAATTTCTCAATCCAAATCTAAAATCAACAATCTCCCCTGTTTTTTTTTTATTTTTTCTTTTTTTGAATAATCTATACGCAAAAGCGTGTAACATTTCCATGAGCGCCAAGGCTGCAATTCGAGGAAAAAATGGTAGGTGGAACCGAAACTGATAGAATTGAAGTTGACTGTTTCGTTCCGTTTCGGTAATTATTGTAATGTAATTTTTTTTATTTTAATTCTATTTTGATATATATTGAAATATAATCGAAATTTTTAGAATTGAAATCTCAAATTCTGATTCTGCCTGTAAGCTTTTTTTGACATATTTTTTGAGATTTTAATGAGTTAAAAATATTTTTTGAATTGAATTTTTGAAAAAAATTTCTATTATTTATGATAAATTAACAATAAGTGTAAATATTTGTAAAAAATTCTAGATTCTAAAATAAACATTAAAACAAATTTCATATATTATACTTTATTTTAAGTGCTATTTTAAAATAAAAAATGGAACCAAAAATTTCGATATTTTTTAATTATTCATCATAAATTAACAATATATGTAAAATATTCATTCAAAATTTAGATATTTAAAATTTAAATATTTAATTAATATTATATTTTATTTTATCGGTTTTATTTTATTTTATTTATAAATTTTGAAATCGAAAGTTACAGTAATTCCAACTCTGGTATATGTTAGAACCAAAAGCGAATTTCTGAAATTTCCGATTATCGGAATTTTTGCTCACCCTGGAGGGGAGAAAGAGCTCTATTTTTGTCACGTCAGTGGGATGCAGACCAAAAGTACAGAGTGGGTCACGTTCAAATAACAGGCTATCGTACCCACGACAAAAGAAGCACGCCTCCGTTCAGACAAAGAACATGAACAAAAGGACTCTCCGAGTTCATGTTGCCAAATCACAATATATGAAAATTTGAGAAATATTTTAAAGTTGAAGTGGAATAAAGTTTTATTAGATTTTGAAAGAAAATAATTTTAAAATTGGTAAAAAGTAAAAAAAGAGCTTATGTTAATGAATTGTTTATATTTATTGTAATAAAATAAAGAATTTGATGAGTAGAGAGAGATAATTTTAAAATTATTTTGTCATTATTTTCTTAACCAAAATTTTGAGTGATTTACTTTTATACAGCTATTATCATTAATTCATGTTAGCAAAAGTTGACATGTACCTTTGACTAGCGCTCTCCGGTGATATTGAAACTTAAACTCTAACACCTGACAGTTTTCTAAATATCAGCTTTGTGATGACCTTGTTTAGCAATATCGCTAGGTAGAGTATTTAGTAATTAATCTTCCAAACGATATTGAAACATTGTTACACTTATACTCTTATCTTTCACACTATAGAACCATTCAATTTTGTTGTTTCCAGTTGGAAACAAAAATTCAATCTAGGAGGATAGAACCAAACATAAAAGAAATACCTAAAATCTACATTTTTCAAAATCCAAGACTACCATTTTTTTTTTTAAAATACAGTGTAATTTTCGAAGCTTATAGAAAATAACTATGGGTAATTTCATGGTTTGTCTCCTAACTATGAGAAAAAAATCAATGTCGCCCCTGGATTTACTTGAAATGACCGAAATGCACTTTAAGACAAAAATTACTAAAAATATTTTAAAATTTATTAAAACATAAAAAATAATATTTTAAAAGACAATATTTTTTTAAATAAATCTATTGAAACTCTATTTTAGTAATCTATTTATTTTAAATCTATTTCTCGAATTTTTACTTATTTTTTAAAATTTATCTTGTAGGGCATTTTGATAATTTATCACGTTTTTCCGTCTTACTTAATAGTTGATTTGGACGGAGGGCGTATTTTGATGATTTTAGAAACTTAGAGGACGTAAAAATCCGTTTTGATTGTTAAGGAGCAATATTGATTTTTACTTATAATTAAGGGGTAAACTATGAATTACCCCAACTAATTATTTATTTTTTTAATAATTATTTTATCAAATCAATTTCGGAATATTGCATTAGCTAACAATTATTTAAACTTATACTCATTTTTAACAGCATCTTTTAAATATATTTTTTTTTCTTAATTGTGATACTCGGTAATTTACTATACGAATTAGAATGAGAGGATTCAATTTTGAAGGAGGGTGCAATTGTACACACATTTTTATTTTATGTGTTTGCTAACTAATATGTTTTTCTCTTTAGTTTTCGATGCAGGAAACCTTAAATTATGGTTTTTTGCAAATTGAAAGACCAATCCGAGTAGGAATGGTGCCTTTGACGAATTCGAAGTTGAACAATCCACTTTCTGAGGGGATAGATCATTACTGAGATCACATAAATTAAAATAAATCCATTCCCATATTATTGTCCTTTTTTAAAATGTCACGCAGTGCTGGCTTTTTAGGTGCTCATTGATTACAACCATTAAGAATACTGATGATTTGGTAGAGAAAATAAAGGATGATATAAAAATTAGCAGAGGTCAGCCACTGCTCTCATTAGAGGCTTTAGAATTGGTGGGCGGCATGACGACCAAAGTACATGGCACCAATTATTTGTTCCCACTAAAGTTGTCTAGCAACCTTTTTCTCATCTACTCGACATTTTGGTCATACCCGTAGGTCACGGTGGGTTAGACATCATACGTGTGGAATGGTCAAAAAAGTGTCAAAAGTCCTCCTTCACTTTAATCACCCCCACTATTTTCCTTTTTTTTTTTTTTAATAATTAAGGATCATATTCAGTTGTTTGAAAAATGGGGAAAAAAGCTATTTTCTAGATTGGATTCTTTGATGTTTCTATGATAATTTCATAAAAAAAGTTAAAACCTTGATTATTTATTATATATTTCATTTTTTTCATTTACATGTCACTCTTAGATCTAAAGTACCTTACGATAATAAAATGTTGGTTATTAAATATAGAATTATAATTTAAAGTCTAGAAAGCTCATTGACCTAATATTATTTTTTCAAAATCTAAAATTGGATTAACAATAGAATTTTAAAACTTCAATCGAATTTCATATCTACAGTCCCTTATTAATCTCATCCAACTTAATGTGTAACTTTTTTTTTTAGCAATGTTGAAATGAGAGAAAAGAGGAAGAGAGAGACAATTGACTTAAAGTGATTCGATTTAGGTAAATCCGTGTCTACTGTAGAAAGTTTAAAGGGTTACATCTTTATTTATCAAGATGTATTTAACTTGTACATAAAATGCCTATTTATAAGACCTAACGCATAAAAAATTTATATTCTTAACCAATGTGAGATTTGGACAATTTATATTTTACCAAATAACGTGTCACTTTTGAGTGAATCCTAAGTGACGTAGGTTCAAAATTTACTTTCTGTGCCTAAATTATTAACTTAAATTGTATTTAAGTTGTAAAGTCGATTCAAATACTTGAATCTTTTTGTAATTGAACTTTTCGGTCAATGCTTATTTGGGACAGATTTGTCTGAACCGAAAACGCAAAGTTGGGGTGCAACATATGTTCTCAGTTACTTAAAAAAAAAAAGTTGCGTCATTACAAATAATGTACGTTAATTTTTTTTATTTTTCTAAACCAAGTCATTACCGTAATTTGTTCCGAAAACTTCGGAGCGCGGTGGTTTTAATCAGTTGGTCCCCTTGTCAAAAGTAGGCCCCGCGCTATGTCAACTGTAGGTAATCAGTTCGACCGTTTGTGATCTATTGCCCGGTGATCCACGGCCACTTCTCAGGGACAGAGAGGAAGAATTAAAAAAAGAAGAATAAAAAAGAAAAGGATATCCACGCCACGGTTGCGGGACAATGACCTACGGTGAAATCATGTACAGTTCCTTCAGTCGCCGGTGAGAGCCCACAGATTTATTTGCCTTGGGTTAACTGTAAATGCATGCCACGTGTTAAAATGTCTGGTTTCTAACCTACGGCGGAATGCAGGAGACTTATCTCAAGGATGTTGGTTAATCAGATGACTCAGATCCAGCAGATTACCGGGAATGCCCCCTCCACGTTTTCCCTCCCTCCAACACGTTCGTTTTAGAGGATGACTGCGAATACGGTTGACGTGTACAACTGCCGCAAATTAGGAGGGCCCGCTGTCAATGGGCTTTGCTTGACCACCCGGGTTTCCGTTGGGGAACAACAATTCTCTGTCTCGACGGAGCAGGAGAGAGAAAGAGAGCGACAGAGACAGAGACAGGGAGAGAAAGAAAGAGGAAAGTCCGTTTCACTTTTACGCTTCCTCTCCTTCGCTTTCCCCTCCCATCCAAACACGCTGTCATGTATTGTAATTCTCGAGTACCAATCTCTTTCTCAAATACATGTTTTTTATTTTTTAAAATTAAATTTTAAGGCATGTTCGCAATGCACGTTCTGTATAATAAATAAGAACTTGGAATTTTTATCTACGAGTATTTCCTTTAACGGTTGTTATGTCGGATTCGTTAGGTTATTCATGGAAGGTTTCGTCGTTGAATAATGTGTTCTTGGATGGATGTTTGCTTGTTCTGTGCTTGATCTTTGAACTGCCTTATGAGTTTGATCATTATGGTTCGGCAGGGGTGGCGTTTGATCTAGCTCGCTAATTATCTGGGAGATGATTCGGTGATTTGGGATCAGAGGATGACTACCCGGACGGATTCGTCTCAGGTACTCATGTTTCAATTTTCACACGACACTCATGGATGGCAACTTCTTTTCCATCCGTATGAACGCATTGACTTTCAAGCATAGACATTGCGATTTTGCATTACTGAGGGATGTGGGTGCACTTGTATCTGGGATTTGGTGGTAGAAATTTATGTGTTTATTGTGTTATTGGGAGATAGCGGCGTTCCTAATCATGTTTCAATTTTCACACGACACTCATGGATGGCAACTTCTTTTTCATTCTGGATGAACGCATTGACTTTCACGCATAGACATTGCGATTATGCATTACTGAGGGATGTGGGTGCACTTGTGTCTGGGATTGGTGGTAGAAATTTATGTGTTTATTGTGTTATAGGGAGATAGTGGCGTTCCTCCTCCTCCTCCTCCCCCTCCACCACCTGGTCCACTCGAACATCTGCATTCTCGCGGTGGCAATACGGTAAGCAGCATTTTCATATTTTTCTTTGGTCCTTCTGGAGATAAATTTTGTCATTGAATATTGTTTTTTTCCTTTCCCGTCTGTTTAAATATATTTTTTTGTTTTGTACTTGCTCACTATGAACACGTTGGTCAAATGCAATTACAAACATAATTTATCATCATCAGAATATATTGGCTGCTAAACTTTTGGTGCCACAGAGTGCTCTTTTTTTTTTTTTGTTTCCAGAATTAGTAAGTTCATATTTTCGCATGGGTTCTGAGTGAAGAAAGTCTACCAAAATCCATTTAGGTAACTCGTTGTACCACGTGCAACAAATTTCAGTGTTAGTTTTGTACTGCACCTTTGAAAAAATTGAATCAGTGATGCAGTTTGTAGCTTTTCTTTTGGTTGCACTATGTAAGAACTATTATTGGCTGGACTGATTAAAGCACTCAAGACACTTTTGCTTGCAATGATTAGCTGTGATGCAAGAGGATGAACGACCTTTTGTATTTTCTTGATACAGTAGGTTGGCATTTGAAAGTTTGACTACATAGTATCGCTTGTTTATTTCTCCTGGTTCGTCGAACTTTTGTTCTTTAGCAAATGGTTTGTCCCGATTTGTGAGCTCATGTCTTCTGAAGTATAACTGTGTTGTAGGTTTTCAAGAGCGGGCCACTTTTTATATCATCCAAAGGTGTGTTTGACTTCATTGGTTTACATATATACTTTGCTCAATTGCATGACCTGGACTGCAAACACCTCAGCTTTTGTATGGAGCACAAGTTCATTTCAAATGATACATCTAAGATGTAGTTGTTGTCAGTTAATCAAGATGATTCTTTCTTACTTACCCAGTGGTTTGCTTTCCTTTACTCTATAAAGAAATTACTTTTTTCTGTAGCCAACCATAATGTTTGCTACTTCTATATCAGTGTAAGTTCTGGAATAAACTATCAAGTTTCCTGCAAATTGCAACTCTTTTTCATGATCTCGTTGCTGATCTACCTTAACAGCTCAGAATAGTTTTTTCTGTAATTCTTTTCTCCCTTTCATAACCACTAATATCCCAGAATTTTCGATGCTCTTGTTCATATTGGTGCAATGATGTCACATGTTTTGTCTGAACTATTTTAGTAGTTTTTTTTACCTTCCGGTTGTCAAGTGATAGAAAATTTCACTTAACATGGCAGTTCGATTATGTTTTTCTCTTGTTTTCGTTCAACACCTTTTTCATAACTAAGTATACATCTAGTTGCCTGAGTAACTCCAATCAGTTATTATGTAATTCTTATATGTAGGAATTGGGTGGACATCGTGGAAGAAAAGGTGGTTTATTCTAACACGTACTTCCCTCGTTTTCTTCAGAAGTGATCCAGTAAGTAGTTGTGTAATTTTCCTGTACACTTTTTAATCTTCTGAAATCTGTTACAGCTGTTACCAAAAGACAATGAAATAATTGTAGAGGTAGTAATGAACTAACTAAGCACCACAGGGTGTCGCACTGTGTATTCTTTCCTAACTTCTAAGACTCTTGAAGCTACCACTCGGATACCGTTTATTTTCACGACAGTCACTTTAAACCAATAGTATCTTGTTTTCAAATTTATTCTTTTACCCTGGAGGAACGACAAATTTAGCAGTCTAGTTATGAAACAAGAACCAAAACTCTGTTCTCCTTCTTAGTAAATTTGGATCTATCTCGGGCTAATGAATAGGTGCGACTGTTTCTCTGTGTTGGAAGGAATGGAGTTCTATTCTACTCGAAAGCAACAACTTGGTGCCAGAGATATCTTAGCACCTTGTTACATAGTTGCAATACATCACTCTTTTCTCTTTCCCTCTTGGTATTCCGTCCTGCAGGAGTTACATTGACTTCCTTTTTTTCGATTATGTATATAATTTGACATGTGTTTCTTAGACATACTGGGAATCTTCTATTATTTTCTTTGTGGGCACATAATCATTTGTTTCACTACTGGTCAAAAAAGTGGAAAGAATCTTATTTGGTCTATATCAACTTAAAAAATAAATATGACCCATAATTGTGAAGGGGCTTTGGAATATGGACTTGTTCCATGCAGATTCGTAGCTGTGATTTTTTGATACCCTTCTTGATGTTGGATGGGAATGCAAAATAACTGCTGCTGAACAACTTCCACTTTTAAAGATAATATTCATGAAGTTATATGTTTGGTAATTTGAGTTACTCATCTTTGCCAATGGCTTGACACGGTAGAGATGCTTGGTGTCTGGACTTCATTAAGGTTTTAGAAGGTTTCATCTTCTATTGTTTAACTTTTCAGAGTGCAGTTCCTCAAAAGGGGAGTGAAGTTAACTTGACCCTAGGTGGTATTGATCTCAACAACTCAGGCAGGTTGGCTTTTGAATTGTTCTATTAGATTCTTAGCTTTTGGGTCTATTCTTCCCTGCTCCCTTCTAATGTCTGTAACCAATTATCGAAATTGAAAATTTCACTAACCTTTGCCATATTTTATCTCCACAAATCCATAGTGTGGAGGTCAAAGCAGATAAAAAACTCCTGACTGTGCTCTTTCCTGATGGGCGAGATGGGCGAGCTTTCACGCTCAAGGTGCTTCCCCAGCCCCTCTGGGACTTATCTTCTGTTTTAGCTTCTTTGGCTTTTCAGTTCCTTAACTTTTTCATTGTATATTATTGCGTTTTCTTCCTTGACTATACGTGTAATTGCTCCACAACTTGTTCCGATTAATGTCTTTTCTAAACCATGATGTATCATTCTTGCTCACTCTTATCATAACAAACACCTCCTTACTAGGTTCCCAATATATATAAAACAAACGTGGTCCCTTATGGTTGAAACAATATACTTATGAAAAAAAAAAAATTGGTTGAAACAATATAAGTTGGCTTAAAGATGCAAATTCCTCAAATAGAAAACTGGAGGGTTTTCCTCCCTTTTAAATGGTGATCGTGTACCAAATTTCTTCTCAATTTTAGCTTGAGGATTGGGATGGGTCAAATCCACCTACTTGGCTTAGAGCAGGTATAGTACTTCCATTTGATGATATGATAGATGAAAGTGTAATGGTATAGACCTCACATACTATTAATTGGGGCTGGGTAGATCCTAACAATTCATTTATCTCTTGAGTTTATTCTTTAGCATCTTGGCAATCAGATTGAGCTGAAGCCAAAGCTATTATACGAGCTGAGCAACAGAGAAAGAAAAGAAAAAGACGATAGATTAGATAAAACATGGAATCTCACCAAGAGCTCCTTGCTGTTTTGTTATGTCAATACCAATAACTGGAAACTGGTCAAAAGTTAACACAAAATTTCCACAGTATTCTTCAAGTAATTGTGTCTAAAGGCCTTTATTAAATTAGGAAAAATAAGGCCTAGAATCAAGAAGCTGGGACCATTTTGTTTTAACTATACCTTACCAAAAAAGCTCCTTATCGTGTGGTGCCTTCAGCGGAAACTGAACTGTACATGCAAATTCGTGAATGCCATCTTCCTTAGGGAAGCTTTCAGGCCCAAAAAGTTAAAAGTAAAGAGGGGGGGAAACGTGAATTGCACCTCTTAGTGATAGCTTGGTGGATTTCGGATCATTAATCTGAATGGAAAATACATAGAGAACAATTCTGGGACCAATTCTGATACCCTTGGGCAAACTGGGAAGGTTTCTCTGGTCTTGTTATTCAAGTTTTGCTATCTGCTCCTTATTCATGCCTGACATATGGCTCTTTTTATTGGTATTCCAGGCTGAAACCTTGGAGGATTTATATGAGTGGAAGGCTGCGCTTGAGAATGCCCTGGCACAAGCACCAAGTGTCACTCATGCAATTGGGCAAAATGGTATCTTCAGGAATGAACAGACTGATTCACTTGATAATTCTTTGGATCGGTGTATGCCCTTCTTGTTGTCATGTTCTACACCTATCGTATCATAACCTCACACCTTGCTTGTTATGCTTATGCTATGTATTGTTTCTGAGCGCGTTGTGAACCTTTAGAAAGACAGCCGTTTTTTTATATCACATTTATCAAAATGCAATCATTACTTTTGCTTCAATTGGGTTAATATGGCTCTGTGATGTCCAATCATTTTTTGAGAACTTGCAATGTTTCATGATTGCAAGATAAGAAGAGCTATACATAGGAAAATCTGTTCATCATCCTTGAACTTCTTGTTGCAATTCAAAAAGTCTTGGGCAGAGGATTAACACTACTTTGAGTATTCTTACAGAGAATGCCTTATTTCTGTACTGTTTCTTTTTCTTTAGTCTTTTCTTTTATTTTTCCTTTATCTGATTGGTTCTTTCTTTGATTGTCCATTTACTTTCACCATTTTAAGATATTTGATATTTGCTTTATTTCTTTGTAGTGAATGATAGACAGCCTGCCAAATCTTCAGTTATTGGAAGGCCAGTTTTGCTTGCTTTGGAAGATGTTGATGGAGCTCCATCTTTTCTGGAAAAAGCCCTGAGGTTTATAGAAGAGTATGGTGAGTCTTGCTTTTTTCATTATTGTTTAGGATCTTATTTCAGTGGTACACTTAAATTGTAATCTAGAGAATGTACATTACTTTCTGATACATATCTATTTTCTCAGATAGTATGTTCTTGATATTCAAGTAGTTTTTTGCATCTTATGCTTGATAGTGTCTTTAGTGTGCTTGCATCACTAGGGGCAGCTTAATTGGCGAGTCTTTTGCTGCTCCACTGCTCATGGATATGTCACTAGCTTTTCAGTAATTATATTGTAGTTCAACATTTAGTCTTCTAATATTGGTAAAATATGGAGTGCTCCAAATCTTTCCCTTCTTAATGGAAGATTGGATATCATGGTTAAAAGAGTTAATATCTTCTTGCAACTTTTTGCAACAATTGTCAATATTCTGTTTTATTTGAAGGCAAATCATTGATAAGCATTTTACTCAAGAAGTTCTTATAATATAAGTTTGGGTAGATCAAATTGTGAAGACCAGTCACTTAAGTAAGTTACTACTGTTCTCCCTGGAGAAATTTGTTGCAAAACCATAAAATGAGTTTAAAAGGCCTATCCAAGGCTGATTGGTGGATACTAAACATTGTATCATCATAGAACTTGTTGCTGCGCTGAATGTTTAGTTTATATCTGTGAGTGCATTACTTCAAAGAAGGGCTGTATTTTTGTTTCACCATGAAACTTTTTATTGGCTTAGTCCCTAAATTATTTCTTATCTTTTTAATTCTGAGCACCACTGAGTAGTAATCATGCAATTATGATATGATTTAAACTGCTCTGTGTTCTCTTGTTGAGCCAACAATGGCTTGCAAGATCTAACAAGTACTGCTACATCCTTTATTTTTATCTGCCACATGTACCCTAATCAGTATCTTAATTTGGAGTTCTCACTTGGGCATCTTTGTTAATTGAGCAATTGTAAGTCTGAAAGATCCTACCTTCTTTGGTTTGTTGTTTGTTACTTTTTTTATATGAATCTGATGAAAGATATAACAGGAGTCAAAGTAGAAGGCATCTTGCGCCAAGCTGCATATGTTGATGATGTTGAACATCGAGTTTACGAATATGAGGAGGGTGGGTTTTGTCTATATATGTTGGCTTTCCTTACTATTTTTCATCGAATCTTCAAAATTGCATACAATTGATCATGTTACGGTGCTTGGTCATAATGTCTTGCCTGCACAGTTTTTTTCAGTTTCAGATCACAAGTTTATCTTGCACCTATTATTATTATTATTATCAGAAGCATAGTGCATATGCCTCATTGCCTTGGAGGTGAATTGGGAGTTATACACTGAGGGATGTAGGAATAGTACTATAGCAACCAATGATCTTTTTGTGTTCCTGGAAAGCTTTGCTCTGCTTTTCTATATCTATTGTAACTAAGAATATGCTAGTCGATGGAAAAGGTCACATGGTCAACTGAAAGCATGCTTAAAATGAGAGAAAATGACTTATGCTATGTCATTTTCAGTTCTTTATAAAGACAGCACCCTCCTTTCTCTCTCTTTCATCTCCTATCATCACCAAAAAGCACCACCTCTTGTCAATAGATGGGCTGAGAAGCTCTCTCCAACCTTTTTTTGGCTAGATCGATTGTTCTCTTCCTCAACTGGTCTTACCCCAATTATGTCCAAGTGCTCCCACCCCTGAATTTAGTGGTTCTAGTAGAAACTCATCAGTTATTCAAAGCCTTATTCAGTGCGTCACCTCCTCTGCGTCAGAATCACCACCTCACTCTTTCTCAACAGATCTCTTCTTTGCCATCATCTCGTAAACATAGAGTCAAATGTTTTTTGGTTTTCGTGGGGTACTTATGCAGGTGAATGTTTCTTGCAATTTCTGCATATGTCCCCTTCTCATGATAATGCTTGAGGGAGTGGGAGTCTGTTCTGGTATGCTGTATAGTGGGATGATCGTGGGGGCATTTTTTTGGCCACAATCGGGACAAGAGAATGGAGGGTTTCAAGAAGCCGTGGGTTCTGGGTTTTGGTGTTTCCGGATTTCTAGGTTTTTACATGAAGTGGTATGGTGGAACAAACACATGTAACTTAGTTTTCAGGGTTCCAACCAAATTAGTGAAAACAAATATTTTGCTTAAAATTTTATATTCTAAACATTTTCATTCTGGAAATGATTTACATTGAAACAAAAAAAGCCTAATTTGTAATTTCTTTTAAAAATTTCTGGGGGTAAAAATTTACCATTTCTATGGGTATAAGGGCAGTTTTATCGAAAATAAAAAGTGCAACCTCATAGACATGACAAAGGAAAAAAAGGACAGAAAAGAGAACAAAAACTATTTAATCACTAAATTAGATTCTCTTTGCTTGTGGTTATTACAATTGAAGAAACCAAAGTTGCATAGTAGTTTCACATTAGAAACTCTTTATAGTTTTTGGTTCAACATTTTTCTTTTGTCTCTAAATGGTTTTTGGTTTATGCTTTACTGTAGGAAAAATTGAGTTTTCTCCAGAAGAGGATCCACATGTTGTTGCCGATTGTGTCAAGGTATTTCTTTATAGTCACAGCAAAATATGACCTCTTCATGTAGAGTTACAGCACACAATGGAAGCTAACCCTTTTTATTTATTTTCTTCAATGCAATTATCCAGTATGTCCTCCGGGAGTTGCCATCATCTCCAGTCCCTGCATCTTGCTGCAATGCACTATTAGAAGCATGTCGTAAGTCTATTATCTGATGTTTACATAACACCTTTGTTTCTTTGCTGGCCTAGTAATATTGCGTAATTAAATCATTAGCATTGAGCAGGTCGTGACCTGATCAATACGATTGAGCATTTAGGAGAATTGGCTGGAGGATTTAATTTCACCTCTTTACCATAAGACCAAATAGTCTCAAATATTGCTGCAAAAAGAACAGTGAGAAAATGAAATAAGAAACTTTCCCCTGTGCAAGATCTACTTATTTAAACCAGTTTTAGATAATTACTCAAAAATTTCATGGATTTTATTTTGGGGGTAGAAACCTAGTTCTTTCTATGAGAAGATGGCAATGCAAGCAATTAGATAAGTTGAGTCTTTAACATAGTGGGATCTTGTTTACATGATTCTTTTCCTACACGCTTTGCTCACAGTTTTTGTTTTCATCAGCTATGAGAAAACAATCAATTGTAGGACGATAAACTTGCCTCCATACAAGATCTGCTTATTTAAGCCATTTTTAGCTAATTTATTTAAAATTTCATTGGATTTTTTTCTTTCTTTCTTGAGATTGTTCTATCTACCAGAAGATAGCAATGTATACTATTAGATGGATCACAGACTTTTGAGTGACTCTTCTTCTCCACTTAAACAACCAGTGGAAGAGAGGGGGATGGATGTAGACAGGGAAATCCAATTGCCCTTCCCCCCCCCTCCCTCTCCCAGGGGAAAAATCAGAATAAAAATAATTGTGTCAATTGATTGAACGCTTCAGAATTTGATATTTACATTTGCATGTAAATTGTTGGGGAGAGAGGAAGATAACATTGGAATTCAATGAACTTAAACTAAAAAGACATAAAGTTGAATTATTATCCAATTGTATTGTCTCTCTCTCTGTCTCTCTATTCTCAATAATTTGGTCTCTAGTGGAATGGGAAATAGTCTTATTGCTGTGATGCTGAAGAATACCAGAGAATGGATGAGGAAATATGTGGCTCTCTGATGGCTAGAGATTATACAAATTAATTCACATAATGGGTAGTTTTGAAGAAACATCTATTTTTTATCATCTTCTCAACCCTGCAGATTAGGCATTTGATCTAGCCATTAGGAATATTTCAACTCAAGTATTCTTTCTGAAGAAAAGTTATCTGTCATGTATTTCCCTTACTTGTTTGATCATATTTGTTGCAATATTTAGATTCCACGGGACGTTAGAAGAAGACATAGAGATGTGATGTGAAATTATATTTCTCGTACTCATAAAAGCTTGTTGAGTAGTATCTTTCTCTCTCCCCTTCTCCAGGGTAATAACTTGTAAATACATAGAAGGGCAGCTTTGCAAATAGGTCTCTGCAGAAGGTAGCACTGTTTCGTATGCACTCCAAGAAGGACATTTGGCAGAGCTTAACACTATTTCGGATCTTTGTAATCAATTGAAAGTTCTAGCTATGTTTATGGGGAGAACTAGCTGAAAGGAAGCAGTGGAGTGTTTTATTAGTAGAATTTTCTTAGCATAGTAAATTTAGCTTCAATTTATTGCACAATGTGCAGTGAGAGAGGCCTGTAAAAAAGATAAGATTTGCCTTTTCCTGACACTATCTGCTCTTCCAGAATGAGAGATTAAATGGATGCTATGAGCAGCGTTCATTGCCATTGCTAGATCCATGTTTGCAAATTTTATGGTCAACTTAATAAAGCCTAATTCCAAGTTTTTAGGTCATAGATCACCTTGTCTTCTTCCTACATTGACCTGCACTCTTCTATGATTCCATTCTCATGATTTGGTAATGCTGGATACTTGAAAGTGAAGTGCTGAAGACTTTGGTGATATTCCGAAGTCTTGGAAGATATGATGTGAATGCAAGGTTGCACTTCATCAAGCAATTTGATTCTTGTGTTTTTGTTATCTAATATGTCAATTTCTAAACCTGCATCTGATTCCTCATGGTAGCTGAATTTTAGGTGTCTTTATATGTTGGAGTTGAAATGATCAAAGGAAAGTTCATAGAACATTTTTTTTTGTAATTTGTTTGGGTGTTCTACCATATGTTGGGTATTCTTTTTAAACTGTATGTTTCTTCTAATTGGCTTATCTACTACTTTATGAGGATTAGGAACTGATCGTGGTGTTAGAGTCCATGCTATGCGTGCAGCAATATGTGAAACATTCCCGGAGCCTAATCGCCGCTTATTGCAGAGGTAGTCGATGCATCACTTTATTTGCAGTTTCTATACTTTTCGTAATTAATTTAAGATAAGTATGCTTGCATTTCCTCATACGGATAGCATTTTGATGGTACCACTGACTACTTTTTTTTTTTTTTTTCCAAAAAAAATGCTTATTTTCTTCTTTAATCAAATGTTTAGTTTTCCTTTTCAGTTTCAATATTTATTTCTGGCCCTTTTGAGTTCTAAAGTTAATTGTGCTTTGAATCCCTTAAAAATTAACACATGCTATAGCTTTTCATTTCTGTATATTTAATTTGTTTATTTTGCCCCCATTCAGAGTACTTGTGATGATGCAAACTGTAGCTTCTCACAAAGCTGAGAATCGAATGAGCTCCTCAGCTGTAGCTGCTTGCATGGCACCATTACTGCTGCGTCCCCTTTTAGCTGGCGACTGTGAAGTCGAAAATGATTTTGATGTAGGTGGTGACAGTTCGGCACAACTTCTGCAAGCAGCTGCAGCAGCTAACCATGCTCAATCCATTGTTATAACTCTATTAGAGGAGTATGATAGCATATTCAGGGTTAGTTCTCATCCCCATTCACAATGGCTCCTGATATTGTTTTCTAATCATTCCTTACACACTCATTTGTACCTTATAGTATATGTTACATGGCTTTTCTTTCATAAACAAGTTTTTAGCTAAAATTGTCCTAATGGTCTCTGAATTAAATGGAAACTCTTTCTTGCTTGCAGTTCTTTCAAATGGTATTTGACGTTGTAAAAACTGCAAAATAAAATTATTTTATCTTCCTTATCCTCGCTAGTAGTTAAATTATCGTGATGGTGTCCAAACCATAGAAATCAATGAATAGGAAGTCACCATACAAACTAAAAGTACCACAATTGTTATTTGCAAGAAACCAACACTAAACAGCAGACAGAATGAAACATAAAGGTAAGTTACAACCTAAGATCTGTGTATTTTTTTTTTGAGGATCAGACCATGTAAATTGTTGATTTAACTTTTTAAGCCTAATTTTTATTTACAAACTATATGAATAAGAGAGATACTACCAGAATCCATAGATTATGTAACCTAAATGTTTGCGTTGATCGACAGGCAAGAACAAGAAAAGAAAATATTTACGTTAACCTAAATGTTCCTTGGTTTTGAGAAACTAACAAATTGTTATTCAATTACTTTGAACGACAAACAATATTTTTTTTATTTGACTTGAAAATGTATTTAATATTTAAAGGAAAACATATACTAGATTTAAAAACTCATGCTCCCCCGGGGGGGGGGGGGGGTGTTCTTGTGAAAATGTCATTTCATCTTCTCTTCAGATTTTTTGGTGGAGCCGTGGCTCCCTTGTTCCCCCACGCTTATTAACTGCTAGCGTAAGACTTCAAATCTTGGGGATTTTGCAGCTCAAGAATGGGTAGTGAAAGGCCAGATTTGCTACGTCTCAGATGCCATACCAACTTTATCATGGATTAATGTTTACGTTTCTTTGTGCTTTCAAGCCCCATAATTTACTAGTGTTTTTGCAGGAAGGGTCCATATCTCCAGAACCATATTCTGACTCACAAGATAGTGGAACTGAGAGTGAGGAGGCAACTGATGATGACGATGAGTCCTTTGAAGATGATGAACATGGTGATGCAACACAGGAGTCTGATGCAAATGATGATCTTGAAAATGCCTCAAGTGAAAACTGCAGTGAGAGTGGTCACTCTAGAGATGATGATCTCCATGATTCAAAGGCTCGTATTTTTACTTTATTATATAAGCATCAACATTTAATTACACTGTAATAATACTAAAGCTATGATTAACTCATAGGCATTCCTAGTGCCATAAATGAGAATCAATATTTGGTGTGGACTTCTAGGTTGGAATTAAAATGGTGCCTTTGCAGTCCTACTTCTAAGAAACCTTGGAGCGTATGTCTTCTGCTACGTGTCTCATTAAACGATCCACATTTCTGGTCCTATGGAATATCAGTCAGTCTACTATCATTTTCAAGGTCTTGAAGTTCTCTCTTTAAGTTATACTAGACATTTGGGTTAAGCTGCAAGTTAAACAGATACTCATTGTGTGCTAGATGCTAGATTATTTCAAAGTAGTTTGCTAAACATAATTTCTGCCCATTTCTAGATCAGTCATGGTTTTATTTGCACAATTAACAATGTGACTGCACCTGCAGAATATTGCACAATCTGATTTCACGGAATCTCCTTGGCCTTTGTTATTCATTGGTCTTTACTGCACATTCTAATAACTTCATTTATTCATTATCAAATGCTTCTATCACTTTTGCTTTATTAGCTTTTCTAGCGTTATCATTACTGTTGTATAGGTTCACTGCTTAAGTACAATTCATCTACCACTTTGTTTTTTCTTCTCCTCTCGAGTCATTTGGACTAGAACCTGGAGGTTTTGTAGCTGCTAGCTCTCATCTATAAATTCCCCTTGCACAGAACTCTCTTACCATGCACTTCTTTGTGTTTTCTTTTCTTCTCTTGTTTAGATTTTTCTTTTATTGGACCTTTATGCTTTCCACACAAAATTGTGAACTTGTTTGAGTATCCTTCTGTTTTACTGCCCTGCTCTTCTTTTTTTGCTCGACTTTTTTTTTTCCCTTTTTTTTTTCTCTCTGGGGGATTGTGGGGGAGGAACTAGGAAGATAGCAGAAGAACCTAAACTGCACAAACTCACACCTATCTCGCTTACTGATGCAAGTCTTATGATTTTCATTGCACGATAGGTTACAAAGTGAAATGCTACTTGTTGAGTTTCTTCTCCTTACATACATTAATGGCTCACTAATTTCTATTCATGGATCTATGCCCTGTCATTATATGGTTCATCTGGTTCTATTCTGGAGTTTTTTTTTTTATTTGTATTTTCCTTCGTGAGCAAGGGAGGATGGCATAGTCATAACAACTACTTTGGAAGGTGCTTGATGCTGATGATCTGGGGTTATGCTAACTTGTTGAAAGCTGCAGGATTTTGATGGTTTAACCTTGGGTTCCAAGTCCCCTGAAGTAGGTGATGCTTCTGGAGCCAGTCAGGACTTGTCATCGAATTTGATTCAGGCCCCAGTGCCTCAACATGATGTTCTCCAAGTCAGTGAGACTCATCTGAATCAAAGCAATAGTAGTTCGGCAAGGCAGGCTATTGAGTCTTCTGGACTAGGAGAGGTTTCTAAAGAACCAAGTTTGGTTACTCAGTCCAGTTATCCTAGTCCAACCTCATGCATCAAAATGCCTACAACCATGGTCAATGGACTTCCATATAGTGCTAGGTGTCGGACCATGTGGGGACGTACCTCTGTGAGTATATGTTTCCACACTCATGATGTGCTTTTTAGCTTTTAGACTTTCTTTACTTAATAATGTTTATCAAGCCATATTTTTTCAAATTATACTTAGTCTGGCTTGTCCAAGAGAGGGTTTGGATTTCGACACTCATTAATCTCAGATTTCTCGCTGTTCTTTCTTTGTTTAAACCCACCTTTTATTGTACAGATATTTTTTATTTAGTTGGTTATTTTTCACCTCCTTGCAGGCAAGGAAGAACCTTTCCATGGACTCCCTTGATTATTCTATTGAAGAGGAGTAAGTGACATGTCTATCATTTATGCAAAGCAATTTTTCCTGATGTAAATTTTTGTAAAGATATGTTTTTAGTTCCTGAAGTTCAATGTTAATTAAACAAGAAAAGGAGGTATTTTAAGCACTGTCTCGGGCCCATCATTGAAACCCCACTAAACTGAATATGGACGTACTTATTGCAAAGCTAGTCAACTAGTATGTCATAAGAGATTGATAGATGGTATTGCCCTCAAAAGGAGACTAACAGATCAAGAGAAGTTTTATTTAGGCAAAGTTTACTTGTTTTTCTTTCTTTCTTTCTTTATTTCTTTCCGTGTTTCTTTTTATTACGTTTGGAAAAGACACAGGAGAACCACCGTGTTTCTTAGATAATCAACAAAAATTGGGAGTGTCTTGCTATTAAATCCTCAATGGTGTGTTTGTATAACCTTACAAAAGGTGCATTCTTGTGTTTTTATTCAGATTGGAATAACCAGAGCTCCTGCTTCTTAAAAAAGGGAAAAGAAAAAGATTCAATCCCACCCATGGGCACCCGCTTTTATTTGGTGTCTTGTCCCTGATAGTCTCCTTTCTTTTTAGGGAAGGGATTCTAATTTGAATTTCAGTTTTAAATGAACGCTTTGGCCTTTAGTGTCAATTAATACTCCATTTTAGTGGAGGGGTTGTTGTGGGAAGTGTTCGGTATTAGATTGTGTCATTTTCCTTATTTTGGTTCATCTCTCTTTTTCGCTCCGTAGAAGTTATCTTTTCTCAGTTCTATTGGCTTGGTAGTATTCCGAAAAAACTGTCTTTTCCTGCTTTATCTTTTTTTCCTCTGCTTTTTCATTTGATGCATATGCAGAGTTGAAATCCAGAGGCTTGAGGCCACTAAAACTGAATTGGAAAGCAGAATTGCAGTTGAGGTAGAGACTTCAAATGTTTCTATTTCAGTTGTTCTTCTACGAACTTGTTTTGGGATAATTTCATGTGGATTAATTTTCCTCTTTGCAGGCTAAAGGGAATTCAGTTCTGCAAGCTAGTCTGGAAAGACGAAAGAAGGCCTTGCATGAGCGTCGTCTGGCTCTTGAGCAAGATGTATTTTCCACATTGTTGATACTTTGGTTCATTTTAATTCTTCTATTTCCTTTTTTTGTGACAGAAAATGTGTACTATGTTGCATTCAATCGAAAATGATCTCAATGCTTCTTTGTTTTCCCACTGTTTTTGAGGCATTTCTTTTGGTACAATTTAATCAATTAGTTGCAATTGATGATGTCTTTGGTAGCTACCAAACTAAAACAGGAAGGCCTAACTGTCAGTGTTAAATGTTCCTTTAGGTTGCAAGATTACAAGAACAGCTGCAAAGGGAAAGAGAATTGAGGACAACTCTTGAAGCAGGAACTCAGGGGCATTTACCTGTTTTAGCTGCTATTGATGAAAAGGTTAGTCTACCTCACACATTTAACGGGTATGCCATAAATAATCCCTAATCAATTTTTAATTTGCAAATGTATTGAAGACAAAGACAGAGGTTGCTGAAATGGCTCAGGCAGAGGCAGATGTCATCAATTTGAAGCAGCATGTTGAGGATCTTGAAGCACAGCTTAATCAACAACGTGAACAGAACTCTGGTTCTATGCATTCTTCCTTCAGTAAACTTCAACAAACTCCATATACGCAAGCAAAACAGTAAGATTTTCTTGTACAATTGTTTGAGCTCCAGTTGCATTGCCTTCTTTTTGATACTCTATTAAAGAATGTTACTAAAGTTTTGGTGTCACATTCGATAGTTGCAAGCTCTATGATATAACCTTCATAGGAGAGTTGTATTTTAACAGTTTACTTTCGCACAGTAGCAGATCCAGAAACATTTGTCAAAGGGGAAGGGACATGGTCAAGCTTGATCCCATGGATGTATACGCATTATGAATTATATCCCATGCCTTTACATCTTGAAAAAGGAAAGGCATGACCAGCCTAGAAGACCTGTTGAACTATATGACGTATTCAGTTGTCAACGTATAATGTTAATGCTGATTCATTAGAGGATATTGTTGGATTTTAAATGGTGGTAGTCTTAAAAGGAAAATGCTCGTGCTTGATTAAATTCAGGGGGATCATTTTCCTCCTGTTAAAAATAACATATATCCTCGCTGGGCACATAGTTCGGGAGTTATCCTTAGTTTGCTTGGTTATTGTCTGAAAAAACCCTTACCTTACAAGTACATACCAATATATTAAAAGATTTCAAGGTAAGTACTACTTTTATAAAGGTGTGGCTTGTGTATATTATTACATTACCAAGTGGGTATGGGAAATTTTCAGGAAATTTGGGAGGGCGAGGGTGGCCACCTTAATTTAACATTACTCTACCACTTATCAAACAAATATGTGGTCAAGGCCTGTTGGTGCTTTGAAGAGGATAAAATGGATGCAGAGTAGTTAGCTTTTGGTAATTTATTCACATTGGTTTGATTCCTCTTTCTTTTTTTTCCCTCGGAATTTTGGGTATAGGAAAGATAAGCGGAAGGATACAGAAGCCACAGCCACTTCACTTCTGGAAGGATCAAGAAATAAGGTAAACCCCTTTGCATTTTAGATAAGTCCTTGAATAACAGTCCCAGTTTGGTATTGATAAAATTAATTGGATGCTAGAATTTCCTCTAGAGAGTTATGGATGGGTCTGACTAATGGCTTATTTCCACAATCTCTCTTTTATATTCAATCGACCAACAAGTTGTGGCCATGTGAGCACCCTGAGATCAATTTATAGTCTTAGAGGAAAACAAAAGAGTTGACTGGGAGGTCCCATTTCAGTTGATCAAGTTTTGCCCTGGGACCCAATGATTGTAAACTTCATCTTAGACAATGCTAACCTGACTTGTGGGTCCTCAGATATTGCTGGACTACCATTAAAAAACTGAATTAGTTTCGAACTTGGGAACTGCTATGTAAAACATATCACCAGCCTTTTCCTATTCTCGAAGGAATGGCTTCTCTGTTTGGCAAACATGTTGTTGAATGCATGATAATGCTTCGGTAATTAATTGATGGACTGGAATGACACATAAGACTTTTGCCTTGGGGGAATTGAACTAGAAAGAAATACCTAAAGGGCTCACCCATTTTTTTGTCATGGTATTTAGATTATGGGGTAAATACACTTGAACCATCCAATTATACGGGTCTTTTCACTTTGTACTCTTATCTATTATTTTTGTCACATTCAACCCACTACCTATTGATTTTAGACATTAAAAATGGTCACTAAAATTACGATTTTGCCCTTATAAAATGATCACTACTAAAAAACTGAGGACAAAATTGTCATTTCATGTGCCAACAAATCATTTTTCGTCCAAATTAAAGAAAATTTTAACGGAGGGTGCAAAATGTCTAAAATCAATAATTGGTGGGTGCAATGTGACAAAAATAATAGATAATGGTGCAAAGTGTCAAGACTCCTATAGTTAGAGAGCACAAAGTGTATTTATCCCTTAGATTATTTACCAATTTCTGCATTTGTTTGTAATTGCTTTTCCAAAAAACTACCTTAAATAACAATAAAGGAAACAATTATAATTGCAGCACCCATATAATTACAGTAGCGACTACAAGACAGGAGATCCTAATATTTGGGAGGGTTGAATCTCTAGATTTTCGATGCCCTCATCAGTCATTAAAGGAAAATAAAACAGAAGAATAAAGAAAATTGGATAACACAAAAGATCTTATGGAAACTTTAGTAATTTCTGTGTGGCGGTCAAGGTAAGGCCAGGAAAGTCTCTATTCTCCTTGAAAATATTCCCAGCGTTTTGCAATTGAAGGCACCTGAAATATCTGCAACAATGACAGCTCTTTTTTCAAGAGGTGCAGAAAAGCTGCATTGCATAGAGCTTTCTTCAAGCTCTCTAGGTTTTGCTTGGATGAAGCTTGAGATTCACTTAGTTTGTGGCCTTTTTCTTTTTCTTTTTGGTTTCTCCTTTTGGAACTCAAATTTATGAACTGGGTTGTGGGCTCTTTTGCCTAATCAAACATTTACTTCGTACAATTTTCATTTCACCAGTCCAAAATCACAATTATGGAATCGTTTGCCTAGATTAAGTGTGAGTGTTCTCAGGGTTTTTTTTTCTCAAAGTTTTCCCCAATGGCTGTTAGTTTGCTTAAGCAGTTCAGCTGTCAGCAAATCCTAATCAAACATAGCCTCCCTTTGCTCAGGCTTGGATGGTAGAAGATCAACTGCTTTGGTTGGGAAAGACCTTTGGATTATGCGAACCCTTGAGCCTTGCATTTCTATAATTCGATTGTTCTTTTTATGAAATCTGAGCTAAACCCAATTTTTTTGCAAATGCATCTATTTGGGAACATGTTTAGAATCTTTCTTCTTTTTTTTCGAGCTATTAGAAATAATATTCTGACCATCATTATTGTTGTTTTTGCTGCTGTTGTTTTTGTTACCTGTGCGCAAAACAGGTAGCAAATTCTACTCCTTCTGCACTGTCGAAGCTGACAACCAGACTGAACTTTCTGAAGGAACGCCGTAGCCAAATAACAAATGAACTTCAAAATATGGACAAAGGCCGGGGGTCAGGTCTGTTTGTCCAAAACCTAGAAAAAGGTAGAGGAGGGGAACCCGGTGTATCACTCCAAAACCCAGAAAAGGTTCAAGGATTTGAAGCTCAATCCGTCCAATATCCAGATATAGGTGAAGAAGGATTGAACTATTGCACATTGCCCTTCAACCCCAGCAAAAGGGTTGGAACTGAAGGCCAATCATTTGCAAATCCAGAAAGATTTAGAAAATCAGACGGTCTATCAAGGCGGATAGGGGAAATAGATTAGAAAGCCAATTTCCCTAAAACTTGGAGAGGGTAAGATCAAATGGCCATCTGTCTTATTATTCATATATGGAAAAAGATCCAGGCTTAGAGCGCCAATCCTTTCTCTCCCTGAGGCCAAATTCTAGATGATACCAGGTCTTATGTGGTGGCTCACTGCTTGTATTCTGCATTTCATGTTTCTTTTCTCTCTACAATATGGCTTATAGAGCTTTTCCAAGATGATGAAACTTGCTGGCTAGACTTGGCACGAGGTTGAGTTTGATGTCAATATCGAGCTCAAGCCCTTACACTCTCAAGCCTTCTGATGTACATATCATCCATCCCCCTGATGTAATCTGAGAAATATTTGTAGTATTGATTTCTGATTTTTAGCTGGTTCAATGTCAAAGCAGGGTTTCATACCTGTCTGTAATCTTATTGAAGTTAATAGTTGTAACTTTGGTTAAACCTGGAGGAGAAAAATCTAGGGTTCAATCCGCCATCTTTAAGTGTATTTGTCTTGGAAGGGGGATACGTTAAGTGAATCAGTAATTTTATATGGAGTATCTCTACTCAATGTCTCTATGACTTGGCTTTTCTTTTCCTCTTCGTACACAAACATATATAGATATATATTTATTTGTAAAGATGTATATCTCACTTTTTATATGACTCTCTCTCTTTCTCTCTCAAATGATTTGAAAAACACAAGTCGAAGAAAAATATTAAGAAAACATGCAAATTCCTTTTTACCATTAAATTCTTCACCAATGCTTCAACTCAGTCTGAAATCCTTCTTTATCTCGTAATAAAGAAACGACACTTGAATATGATAATAATCTTAAATTCTACTACCCCAAAAATCTTAGAATACTAAAATTACTGACAAAATGTTAAATCGATAAACTTTCGTCATCATCTTCAATATTTAGAAGTCTTTAAGAATCTTCCTCACTTGCTCGAGGGTCACAAACAGAACCACAGTGAAAGGTCCCTGCCTAGTCACAGTTGGAATAAACCCCTTGTACAGAGCCATGGGGCCCTCAGCCCTGATCGTCTTCATAGCACAGTCCAGGGGCCCATTGTAAGGGGGGACTGCCCCTGGCTCCACCTTCATGTTCATAACCCTAGTCTTGATCACGTCCACGGGATTCGAAGCCACGGCTGCCACGAACCCCGCAGCGAAACTCGCGGTCACGTGGGTCCCGAGCCCGTCTTTCATCAGGTGCCTCTCCAAGATCATTTCTTTGAACTGGTCGTACGACGCTAGCTGGGATGCCGTTACGATCATGGCGCGGTTCACGGTCAGAGCCGACCCGCGCCACAGGCTAGCCACGCCCTCCTGCTTCGACATGCGCGTGATCGCGTCGACTACGCTGGTGTAGTTGCGACGCTGGGCCGCCGGGAGCCGCCCGTCGGCCTGCATTCGGACCATGGCCACGTCCGCTGGGTTCCCAACAGCCGCGCCAACTCCCCCGGCGACCAAGCCGGCGCATATCTTGCGCATTAAGGGTAAGTGTCCCGAGTCCGGGTCGGCCCACTTCTGTTTGAGCACCTCGTAGAGCCCCATACGGGTGGTGGAATATAGTGTTTGGCGGAGCACGGTGGCGGAGACACCAGAAAACAAGGCAGACAAGCCTTCGGTCTGGACGATCCGGACGCCGACGGAGATGGGTCCCCCCACGCGAAGCTTTGGGGCCGGCTGTGGCGGGACATGGAGGGTGGTGGTGGCAGAGGGGTGCTGAAAAGCGAAAGCTGGGCGGAGATTGTGGATGGGCTGTGGGTTCGGAGCGTGAACTTTCTCACCCTGGAGTTGCATGCGGACTTTGATCAGATCCAGTGGGTGAGTGGAACAACCAGCCACAATGGAAGCAATACCACCTTCAACGAAACTCTTGACACCCATCTCTTCTAGTAATGGCACGAAGGTTATTACGGGACAATACTGGGTTTTCTTTCTTTGTGAGGGAGTGGACCGAAGAGGCAGGGACACTCGGAGCAAAGTAGGAGTTAAGACCAGTTGGAGCTTGGGTTCATCTCACTGGAGACCAGGAGATGGGAATGGAGGCCGAAGGCGATGGAGGAGGAGTGAGGAACGCTAAGCCTCTGAGACATATACTATACCGAGTGTATCGAGAAAGGGTTTTGTGGTATGGGAACCAAGACATTTAGCAAGTATATATATAGTACTAGCTTATGGGGAGACCCTGTTCGTCCAGAGAGGCAAATGAAAACACGGCGCAGGCTCCTGGAAGCAAAGTATAACGCGGAGTTACGCGGTTGGTAGTGGGTCCCAACGAGTATTCGGTGGTCATGGTTTTGCCCTAGAGCCAGCGACCAGCTGTTAATACCTGCAGACGCTGTCCTGTTACAGAGTGCTTGGAGTGGAAAAAAAAGTAAAAATAAAAAAGTAAAAAGATTTATAAAAAAAATAAAGAAAAAAAATTATAATAATAATAAAATTTTAGACGTTAAAATTTTACATTGGCCAAACACTATTCTATTTACCGACTCTGTGTTTTCCTTTTTTCCTGGGGGCTCCCTGGGCGCGTCCACTTTTCTTGACTTTAACCCTAATAAAGGTCTCTGTTTCTTACATATATAATACTATAATAGCCCAGTTGACGACCTCTCGTTTGCCCACATGGTAGGAGCCATTGAAAAAAAAATTAATTAATTTCCCTGACCTTTTTGACTTGATGACAAAACAAAACAGTCGAGCCACGACTCATTCGAAGCAACACAGGTCCACGTGTCACCTGCTCAGGAAAAATAAAAGGCAACGGTCCCCAGAGATATAAAAATGTCAAACACCGACCGAAAAAATAAAATCTGGATTTGGACAGAATTTGTTCTCCCAAAGCATTAAACTTTGCCAAAAGAAACCAGGAAAATGTCAAGCATTGCGTACAGCCTACACCAACAGTTAAGAACAGGAACAAGCACTTCCAATTGAACGTAGCTATACATTTTAATCAAATATGGTTTAAGGGTCAAATGCTGAACCATGTGCCAGGCCTTTTCCTGAGTTATGTTCTGTAAAATAAACATTGGGCTTTCTTAAAGAAAGTCATCCGCTAATGAATGACATCGTAAGTGGGGGGGTGTTTGCGAGGACAAGCTGCTCTTTAATTGTTTGGCTAAAATGCTAAGAGAGTGAGAACTCACGATTTACAACGTCATTCTTTAGAAACTAGGGGAGGAGAGAGGGGTAATTTTGGCTAATGGGAATCATTGTCAGAAGTTAGGGGTGGGAAAATAAGTGGAGCATCTTTGTATAAGCCTCAGATTCATATGATGCGGTCCAGAAACACCAAGTATCAGTTCTGCGGCACCCTGTAGGTGAATTGGTGGAGGAGATCATGGAGTGAGCACCCACCATTAGGTTTGAGATCAAGTAATCAATGATTTTGACCTTTTCAGAGCTTTTGTCCTCTGTTCTGTCTTCTCAGTGATTGTTCCAAATCGTTTGGGGTTAAAAAAAAAAAGAACTTTTTTTAGTACACAACAGTTATCCGATCAAGTGGGAGATGATTCCTGAGACCAATTGGGGGGAACTTCCATTGCCAATGGAAGAAGAATAGCATGTTTCTAGAAAAAGGCCAAAAAGAAGATGAATGGAGCATATTCTTCTACTGCGTGCCCTGCACAAGACTAAAAGTTTCTTCTCGCATTTGGTGGGAAACCTCGCGAGATCAGGCTTTGGGTGGGTAGATGTAGGGCCTACCTGGGGGAGAAAGCTTGCCAGGGGAAGTGCGAACTGAGGGAGGAACTGTCTTCCGAAAATAACCATCTTGTCAACCAAAAACTTTTTGCAATGTAAACCTACGGTCAAGGCAGGTGCGCCACTTTTCTTTCGTTTCCTTCTCTCTCTCTCTCTCTCTCTCTTTTTTTTTTTTTTTTTATCAATTATGATGGTGTTCGAGAAAATTTTCATCCCAGAATTTCTATTTATATTAAAAATTTATAAAATAATTTTATTTATTTTTTTATTATAATATTCAGTTAAATCATCTCTCTTCAATTTTATATTAAATTTTATAAAATATCTCTATTTTTCACAAATTTCAAAACTTTCAAAATTTTTAACTCTCGAAATTTTCACTCTCAAACGCCCATAAAGGTGTTCTTAGCCCAACATTGGTTTGTTCTAGAGAATTTCATTGATGCCGGTCAAACCCCAGAGGGATGAAAGTCCAGCTCTCTCAACTGGACTTTTTGACACTTCTTTGGTCATGTGGAAACTGCGAATTCTACAAGTCTAGGTCATCCCGTGAAGAGTTCATATGAAGACATGACGTTGCCAAAGCCATCGAACTTGAACATTTGAGGCATTTGGGAAGGTGCTTAAGCTTTGAACCTCTCGTGGTTGAGCTAGTCTTATTTAGTCATGGGCCGTGGCCCATAAGTAGATAACTTAAATAGGCCACTGAATCATATGGGTCGGGTTTTGGGTCCATGGGGGCATAATCACCTGCGGAAGGACACCAAGTAACTAGTTACTAGATTGAGTCTACATGTTTATGTGCCCAAGCTCGTTTACTAGTCTTGTAAGTAGGCTTGGTGATGTCTAATCCTATTAGGCGCGCGCCCAAGCTTGTTCATTTTGGGCCAGTTCCCATGAGCCCATTGGGCCTATAAGATCAGTTGACATACAAAATGGTTTCAAGGCAATTGTATCTCTCTGTCAGCCCAATGATCACCTATGATCCATGACGATCGGCCCATGTTTAATCCAACCAAAAGATGCCACGTCTACTGTCGACAAATCGACCACTAACAGAACGTGTTAAACACCACACATCTTTAAAAACACGAAAATTATATTTGTTTATTATTCCGTGAGCTTAGTCTATGTACCATTTAAATCACGATTTAAGCAATTTACTAATTTTGGCGCAGTAGCCAAAACGTGTCTAGTTTGATCTGATTATTAAAGAATATAATATCTTCCTAAACATATTCAACGCATTTATTCCATGGAATGTTATTTGACTCAATTTTATTGCGTTTTTCTAGGTAATTGCATTCATTACATATAACTTAAAAAGTAAGCGTAAAAATTACTTTGTACACTCTAATTATGGATTTATTGTCATTTTGT